>JADBHU010000383.1:0-17089 GCA_017140155.1 Fusarium devonianum | reverse complement strand
CACATGATCCAACGGGTACCACTTAAACAGCATCTCGATGTCACTCAATTGATGTTCATCTGCCATTGCAAGCCAAATTATCCAAGTCATTTGCAAATGTTACTAATTCTCCGACTTAGACAGGAAACCTTTCTTTTGATAACCTGTTTCTAGTGGAGCTTCCAGGATCATGACTTGCTTGGCGCGTTCAGGCCAATTCCACGTCATCTGCTGCGCCGCCAATTAACCTCAACGCGATCTCATCCTAATCCCTTCACCATTCAACAACTCTGAAGCGATTCTTTCATTCTTCTTCACTCGTTAAAAGCGCCCCAAAATGTCAGACTCAGAATTCCCACAATCATTCGTACGGCCGTGGAAGGAACTCCTGCAATCGCGTCGCGACGAGCAGCAGGATGACTTTCCAAGCCACTACGTCGACAACTTTGACTCGCTCATCACCACCAGCTCGCCCAAGTCCTTGTACGTCGGGACAGGGCATACCATATACACTCGCGCTCTGCTCCCGGCTATTCTGAGCGCCAAACACTCTGTACAGCTCATCACCTGCTACTGGGCTGCCTCTCCGTCCCTGGATGCGATTCGCGATACTCTCCTGCAGCTTGCGTCTGCGCGTGCAGAAGCAAACGTCAAGTCCCCCCTGCGGATCACCATTGGGTTCTCATCTCGCGGCTTGTTCCAGAAGCTGTTCCATCCCGCCTCGCGAGATGGATTTGTCTACCCTTCGGCGAAATGGGCCGAGCTGGGTCTTCCGAGTCTGGATGTGCTGCAGCACGGTCGCATCGAGCTGACTGTCAAGAGCCTCTTCTTTACTCCGCTGAGCGTGATGCATCCCAAGTTTGTAATTGTCGATGGCGCGAGGGCTTGGATCCCGAGCTGCAATGTTAGCTGGGAGAGGTGGTTCGAGGGCTGTGTCGAGGTCGAAGGCGATATTGTAAATCGGTTGACACACTTCTACGAGAGGGTATGGGGTGTCGAGAATGCGCCTCTACAGGATGATGCAGCCGCCAACCGTCAATACGAGCGATCTCCAGACTCAACTACTCTACCCAATAACAACAAAGAGTCGGCAACGCAGTCCATCGACTTTCCCGCTAGCGGCTCTGTGCCTACTATCTTCCTCCCGTCACCGCATCACCGCAACCCCAGATTCTCCCTCTTTCCCTTCCTGTCGCAGTCGAACCCTCCAATGACTCCCCTCAACGCCGCTCTCTTGACCCTATTTGCAAACGCTCAGCGACGTATCACTATCCTCACCCCCAACGTCACCTCGTGGCCGGTCGTCGAAAGCCTCTTGGATGCGCTCGCGCGTGGAGTTGATGTCCAGATCAGGACCAGCAAGGGCATGATGTTAATCGAACAGCTAGTCACCGCCGGTACGACAACTGCTTGGTGTCTGCGTAAGTTCATCCAGAGGTACAATGCCCTGGTCAACCAGCCTCGCCCATCGGACCCGGAGGCGCAGCCAACAATTCCAGGAAACCTGGAGATTCTGTACTACAAGCAGCTCGACGCCAGGCGCGACATGGATGATGAGCCGGTTGTGAGCCATTTCAAGATGACACTGGTGGATGACGAGTATCTCGTTCTTGGATCGGGAAACATGGACAGGGCGAGTTGGTGGACAAGTCAGGAGATTGGTCTTTTATTCTATGTTCCTGGCTTCGAGGGCCATCGACTCTGGAACGATGTGCTTGATAAGCGCACAGAGGTTCTGTTCCGGTCAAAGACTTGAGCCATCTGCCTGCTGCTGCGCCGACTACTGCCCCTCCGCGGCCTTGACTCTCTCAAAAACACTGACAAAGTTCTCCGGGCTGTTTGCGCCCGGCAGCCGGAACTTGTCCTGGATGACATAGTCAGGAACCCCGGTAATCCCACTGAGCCGCGCTTCTTCCGCCGCACGGTCGACCTCTGGACCAAACTCATCGCTGTCGAGGATGCTCTTCTGGAACACCTCTGCCGGAATACCCGCGTCCGCGGCGACGCTCTTGAGCGTGTCGTAGTCGGTGATGTCGCGCTCCTGCTCAAAGTACGCGGCAAAGAGCCCGTCGACGGTCTTGAGCTCCACCTCCTCGCCGTACTTCTTGGCCAGCTGGACCAGGCGATGCGACTCTCTCGTGTTGCCCGTCTGGCCGCCGAACTTGAAGTCGATCCCCACCGCCTCGCCGACGCCCTTCATGTGCTGGTGCAGCTGAGCCGCGCGCTCCTTGCCGAACCTGTCCTCGTAGAACTGGCGCTTGGACTTGCTCGACGCCGGGCCCTTGGGCGAGTGCGGGTTCAGCTGGAAGGGCTGGTAGCTCACGGAGAAGGTGTCGTTGGGGTATTTCTGCCTCCAGAGCTGCTGGGCCTGTTGGAGCTGCCTGCGGCCGACGTAGCACCACGGGCAGACCGTGTCTGAGGTTACAGTGACCTTGAATTTTGTCATATTGAAGCGATGGATTATGTGAGAGATAAGACGGACAAGGACCGAAAGTAATGGCTCTTTGCCTGTCACTGTCGCTGGCGGCCGATTTACTTATACGAGAGGATATCAACCCACCCGCGAATGTGATTACATCATCAAAAAGTGGTGCTCACATAAGCAACCGGCCGGCTCGGTCCCGAATGCAGCCCATCTTCCGGGTGGGATATCAACTTGGTGGAGCAAATGTCTCCGAGCTTCCATTCATAATAATAAGGCCGAGATTCTCCAGGATAAAACTTCCAATGGCGCAGCTGTATCGATAATACGAGGCAAGTGGCGATGGCGCCGTTTCAGTAGTACCCGATGGCTGGAACTTACGCGTCCGAGGTCAGATAGAAGATAGTCCAGCATAGCTTCTTAGAATCTTGATTCGATAGGTGCCATACACATGCCAACGCCAACAAATCGACGCATCGAATATAAAAAGACCCCCAAAAAGTATGCCTTCGCTACATGGTAGGCAGCTTGGACTATAGACCAGTTCAGAGGTCTCTTCCCAGACCCTAGGAAAGCTCAAGATCCTCGTCGCCATCATCTTCATCTGGCCTTGCCAAAGTACAAGCGTAGAATATGGCCATGGTCAAGGCAGTGAGAGCTACCATAACGACAAAGTAGACCCAGATATATGGCGACAGAATCTCAATGTTCTTGCCATCTTCCTTGGTCCACTGGAAAAAGCCCATGGAGAAGAAGGTCTAGAACAGAGTCAGTAGTTCTTACATCTTGGTCGCATTTATCAACTTACTGAAACAAAGGTAGCCGGTAGGAAGATCATGCCCAGTGTAGCAATGTACTTCATCAGACTGCCATCGTGACGAGCCATCCTCGCCACAACAAGGTTTACTCGTGAGATCTGTTGATTTGTTCTTGCGTCCTTCCGGCCGATGTTGTTGAGTTCCTGTTTTATCTTTAGCTTGAGTTGCTTCGACTTGGAACGTACCCGCTCACAAGTTGCGTAGCCAGGGTCATGCCCTCCATGATATGACTGCAGTGCCGTATGTACTCATCATATTCATCAATAAGTTCATGCAGCCTTCCTCTGATGCGTGACCCAGCTTCCCGGAATGGAGCTGCTTTGTCTTGCCATCCAGGACCAACACTGAAGATAGTAGCATCCAGCTCTTCCACGTGTTCGATCATCTTACGCAGCTGAGTTTGCCAGCTTTGAAGGCCGCTTCTTAGAAAGCTGATCTCCACCCACCAAAGGACGGCAGGTTCTTGAGCCTCCTCCGCCTTGGGTAACCCACTATGTGCATTCGTCTCCCGAGTGCTGGAGCCATCAGACCAGGTACGTGACCCAGCAAAATCGAACAACCGTTGGCAATCGCCCTTAAGCCTCTGCCAGGATGAAAACTTATGAGGCCGCTTTTCAGATGTCTGCGGTGTTTCAGCTTCACTTTCCTGTGATGGCCGTGTATCTTGATGGGCAAGGTCGTTGATCCTTTGGACAAAGTCGGTGAGGTACTTTCTGACAAGATCAACCTGCCTGTCCCTCTCAAAGTCGGCAAAAATGGTAGGCAAAAGCATCGGGTGCAATGCTTCTCCATCAAATTTAGACAGCCGCCCTGTGATGACTTCGGCGTCGGTGAGCATGTACCCATGATAGTCGTGCTTTGTCAAATCGCACCCATACCAAACAGCGTTGGTCGTCAGGGTTTCCGGAAAGAACGTAGCAGATAATGCCACATCCCCGTCCCAGGATGCCGCTGTGCGGCAGTTGTATACTTTTCTCTAATCAGCAAAATCTGCTTAAAGGATTGGATAGGAAAGACAGCCACGTACCAATCGACCGAATAGCTGAATCCTCACAAGGCCAGTCATATGGCATTGCAGAAAACGTACAGCTGGTGTTTCGATTGATAACACGCACAATGGATCCGTGGATCTTGAGTCCAGCTTTGACCTTGGCGAAGTTCTGTTGGCTGAAAGGGAACTCATTGAGGGAAGCCGTCCGACGAGCCAGAAGCAGGTTGATGCTTGTAAGAACACCATCTTTGCGACTTGTCAACCCGTTATTTCGACGGTTCAAACCATTACGCTATCATATAATGTCAGTAGAGGATTCGGGATAAGGCAAGTAGAGCATGCGACTGACTTCTTTGAGCCATTGGTCCAAGTCCTCTTCGCTGTTTAGATATTTGTGACCATTCGGGACAGAACGCTCGTGCCGGCCAAGAACATTATCCGTAGTATCGGTAATCTGCTTCTGAAATGTGACATGACGCCGTGAAATGGTGAATGCCTCATTCCGTGCTGGTGCGAAGTCCAAGAGCCTCCAATCGTGGTGCTGTAAATCTGAGTTTCGACAAAGCCAAGACATGACGCACGGAATGGGAAAATGGGTAATTCAGTCGTATCTGAATAGGTATGAATCCACAGTCTTACTCAATCATCAGCCCAACAAAGGTAGAAAACGATGCCCAACTGGATTTCTTATCATACCTGCATCGGCATTGCCAGTTGGGCGCATTTGGTCCAAGAGCGCCTGGCGGCAACTTGTCGAGAGCCTGAAACCTCAATACACATCATTATCGCGGTGGATGGTAGCCATGTGCCCCAGTACGGCGCTCCCGAAGTCAGGCTGAAACGGCCATTGTGACAACCAATTGAGGCGCAAGTCCATTGTATTTTCGAGTCCAAGACACCCACTACCCGAAGCCTCCATAAATCATACGACTCTTATGCAGGCTGACACAGTCCTACGAGAATCCCACAGCCTGATTTTTCTTGGCAGAACACCATTGGCAGCCTGCTTTTCCTTTCCCCCGAAAGGTCTCACTGACCCCCACGATGTTGCGAAAATCGTTGAGGTCATCGCCACTTGGCGACGGAAATGAGAGCCTTGTAAGGTCGACCGGGGAGTAAAAGTGCAAAGAGACGGAGGCTATGAGCTACAGGAGAGGAGGAAAATGCTGGAAGGAATAAGAGCAATTGGCCACTGAGAGCCTGATTCTGGATGCATAAAGATGGCAATATTGCCTCTGGGTTGACTCCGGTTTCGTCACTTGACAATTTGTAAGTTGCCACCCTCGAAGGCAGGGCTGACAACGCTGGTTCTCCTCGTCTTCACTGAGCACAGTAATACACACCATGATCATCCAGTTCCTGCCTATCGAATACGGATCAGAGGAGAAGCTTGGTGAGAAGCTTGAGCATTTCCTCGGCGTGGGCAATTTTCGTGTGGTCGGGGTATGCAATCCATGTCTACATTTTGATAGACTTGTACAGCATCTAATCGTGCCCAGCGCTCGTCTAATCAGTGGAAAGTTGAAGTTAGCCGAAAATTGACATTGGTTGGTTTTACGATTTCTTTGATTAGGGACAAAAACACTGATTATCTCAGGAGGAGATTCAAGAGACGAAAAATTACATGAAGGACCACTATTCGCCGTTAACATAGAATAAGTAATCAAGTATATTTGAGGGGGCTTCCTTGGTTTGTTACTGCCCAAGTTTGGTTATCAAGTTTCCTTCTTTCGTTTTTGCGGAGTGCTGCCAGTATGTCCTTGCTGGAATCCAGTATAAGAACCCAATCGATGCTCATCTCAAAGCATGTTCCGAACCCAATGAATGAATGAATGAATGAATGAAAAAAGATATCAAAGCCTAAAGGGCTGCTTATGTCCCCAATTACTCCCAGTTCTATCTAATAGCAGCTCCGAATCTCGTCTCTTGACAGTCCTCCCGGAGACTTGATTGTAACCTTGTTATTGCGCATCTAAACTGGTTCAGAATACATCCCGAGACTAGCAAGATTTCCAAATTACCTGCACAGAATAGTTGTTGCTCCAGCGGCGACTCAAAACCCTTTCTAGTCTGACTGTGCTGAGGTTTGTACCAGAAAGCTCCTGCTCGTAACTGTGAGGTTTTGGTGGACAGAAACCATTCTGTGGATAAAGGGACATGGCGAGATTTGACGAGGAAAAGAGAGCTGTTCTGATAAAGAATCTGTCTGTCTAGCGAAGGCCAGTATATACTTCTTCGAAGGTGGCGGGCGCGTATTGGTTACCTGGAACGCCAAGGTCAAAATCGAAAGTGGAGGCATCACCTTGAATAAATAGGACGAAGGAGAAATGCCTCGCGCTTCCGAGGCGGTCTTGATCGGGAAGCCCCATGTGACCTCTGCCATGGCAACCCTTACAGTACATAACTGAAAGGCTCTCAAAGCCTTGGCATTCTCTCAGTACGTGCCCGAACATGTTTGATTGGGTGCTTGGAGGCGGCGTGGCCGTTATGCGAGGGGGGCAAACTTGCCCACATGTCAAGCCACAGAGGCATCTTGCACAGTCTCGAGGTGGGCATTGTCTCAAGATGATAGCCTACTTCTCAGGAATTACAGTTAGAGAACTAGGTACGAAAATGCAATAAAGGCCCGGGGCATTACGCCAGGATGATTCCTGCCTGCTCCCGGCTTAATAGGCCACTTATTCTTCCCACAACGGAGTACAACATCGACAAACAACGCGGTGCTACCGGGAAGAAACAGACATGACACAAATAAGTAATGTTCCAGAGGGTGTGAGTGTTCACTCAACCAATCTGACTGTTCTGTTATACCATGTAGGATTATGCTGACAGGCTAGTCCGACCTGCCGGTCACCGTTCCAGACCGTCCAGACCGTACGCTGTCATTTTACCCTTCAACTACCTTGGTACCAGCACCAGGGCCATCCGAGTACACCAACGTCAGTGGAGTGACAACGAAGGTTTCAGATTATGGAAGGGAGGTGCGGCGGAGTAATCAAGACGACAAACCCCCCCGCCAGGACTTGAAAATCGACCTCTATGGGGTTGAGGGTAGGGCCAGTGACGAGCCTAGCGCACGCCCTCAACAGATCTTTGATCAAGACATTGGCGCTATCGAGGACAGACAGCCAAGGGACCCAATCAGGAAAAGTCTGAACGGTGCCTTCTTGGTGGACAAGTGTAACCCGGAGAAATGGTTCCTGCCACGCAGCGAGCTTGAGAAGATCTGCAGCCACACAGCAGTGTGCAGCGAGCTTCAGAGTCTTTTCGGAAAAGAGGAAGCTGAGGATCTTGCAGGATACGTATGCGGAGGAGAGAACTCAGCCCAAGAGATCTTTGCGATTCTCGCCTTGATTGACCAAATCGACTTCATTCGAGAATTCAAGAAAGCCGAAATAACGGATGCCGACTTACCACTTGGTGGCAGTGAAGGGCAGAGAGTCCTGTGGACTCATCGCTCAGAAAAGGAAATCGAATTCTTTCATCATCCCGAAGATGCCGAGGCGATGAGAGAGTTTTACATTAAGCAGTGGTGGGTGCATGTCCCGTATCTGGGCCGCGACAGGGCCAACAAAGCATTCCAGTTTGTTTTCAAGCTTGGAACAGTCATGCCCTGGACTGACCTAGGGGAGAAGATCGAGAGCGGAGGGTATGGAAGCGTCCGAGAAGTCAAGATCCATAAGGATCACCATTCATTTGTAAGAACATGATGATTTGCCCTAAGCTTGTTGCTGCGTTAACCAACCCCCAGAAACAATACAAGAGCTTTGCTCTCAAGACTCTGCATCCGGAATACAAGGACAACCCAAAAGCTTTCGAGCGGGAAATTTCCGCTTTTCGGAGAATGAGCCCTGGACCCCATTTGATCGAGCTTTGTGCTACTTTCGAAACCGGCCCGAAATTCATGCTTCTCTTTCCTTGGGCTGCAGGTGGCAGCTTGAAGAACCTCTGGGAGAAAGACAGAGAGGCGCCATGTAATGCTGACCCGGGAGCTACGAACTTTGTTCGATGGGTATCGTCGCAGTGCCAGGGCTTGATTGAAGGCCTGCGGACTATCCATGATACTCGAATTGTACCCAAAGATGCTGAGAGAAAGGACAGCGACGATGACCAGAAGAACTTCGGCATCCATGGAGATATCGAACCAGAAAACATCCTGTATTTCTCTGAGGAACTCACATCCTATGGGCGCGGGACACTCAAGGTTGCGGACTTTGGCTTGATGAAATTCCATCAACGTCGATCTCGAACAGCACAGAGCCCGAACACAGCGGGCGCAGCCTCACAAAGGTACCGCTCACCAGAACACGACATTGGCCAATTTATGTCGAGGAAAGTCGATATCTGGGCGTTGGGCTGCGTCTTTTCCGAGTTCCTCACGTGGGTTATTCGTGGTACTGGGGCTATAGAAGAGTACGAAAACAGAAGAATGGAAGAAGAGTCGTTTTCTGGCGCTGCAGACGATAAAGGAGACTGGAAAGAAGACAACTTTTTCGTCAAGCATATTGGAAATAAGAGGCGCCGACTGAACAACGAACTGCTCGACACGCAAGATCGCTGCGGAGAGCAGACCCCAAAGTTGAAGACCAGCGTATCACAGGTAGGACACCCATACAAAAGGATTCTTTTGGAGATTATCTGAATAAGAGATTGCTAACTTTGGGGCAGTGGATCGAGGAATTGATCGTCGATGCCAGGATTGGGGGCGAACCGACATTTTTGTCAGAGTTTTTACGGTTCATCATGGAGAAGATGTTGGATCCTCACAGACAAACCCGGGCTGATTGCGAAGCCGTATTGGAGTTTTTCAAGAAAGAAATCGACCCAAAGGAGGCAGATGAACGCTTTTGGTCATGTCCTGCTACGAGGACGGCGGTGACTGAGGAAAGAAATGGAGCAACGCTAAGTAAGGGTTGACGAAAGGGTAGTCGTCCTTTTTGAGTCTCGCTGCAACCCGCTGTTTATGCCTTTGACAGCTAGTCTGTATGTGTGTCTAATTTTACATCATATACTATTCAAATTATACATGCAATGAGACAGGTCAAACGGATCTCATGCGATAACAACATGGCGACCCACAGTTTGTACCGCCTAGGAAGGCCGAGTTTCGAAAGACTATCACAGATTAACTTACTGGATACTAACTACCTAGGTAGACAACCCAACTCCCTGTGGAAACCCTTTAAAGTGACCGTAGACTATTTGCCTATATTAGCTGAGAAGAAGATTAAGTATCTCCATTTGTCGTTCTGTTGTCGTTCTATACTGCCCTCAATTAGCGCAGGACAGGAGCTGCTGATCTGATTTGGATGACGTCAGAGTTGAACAATGGATTGCCTCTATCATGATGCCAGCTTCCATCCTGGCTGTTGCGAATCCTATCTTAATCAGTACACCTCTCACTATACGACCGATTACTGAAGTATAGAAATTCACTCAAAATGTCTCTCACCTCTCTATCATCTCTTCGGGTTTCCAAGCACCTCATCCCGGCCCACAACCTCATTCCCAACTGCAGCATCCAGAACAAGCCGCTGCTACTCTACCATTCGGCATTCCAACGACCCGTCTCAGCGTCCAAAGTAGAGTCTCACCTTTCTTCCGTCGGTGTAGTTGCACCGCAATGGCGCTACACCATGTACAGCCATACGCATTTCCACAGCACGTCCCACGAGGTCCTGTGCATCAGCAGCGGCCGTGCACGCCTGTGTTTCGGTGGCGAAGAGAACGACGGGCGTGTTGAGCCTGTGGTGGAAGAAGGCGATGTCGTGATTGTGCCGGCTGGAGTTGGGCATCGGCTCTTGAAGGACCTCGATGGTGACTTTGAAATGGTGGGCAGTTATCCTGAGGGCTTTAACTGGGATATGTGCTATGGCGAGTCGGGCGAGGAGACAAAGGTTCAGAGTATTAAGAACCTGGGCTGGTTCCAAAAGGATCCTGTATATGGTGATAAAGGGCCGACTCAAGATGTATAACCTCGAAATGAGTATAAGCAGGGCATTGAAGACCACGCAGTTACGTCTTATCCAACCGCTTCATCTATATAAAGCTTCCAGTCCCTATACAAGAGATACATCTTCACCATCTGTATACCCAGCTCAGAAAATGAAGATCCTAGAAGCGAGACTGGCTTCACGAACTCGGATCTGCAACTTCAGCATACGTAGGTTCAGGAGATAACTCGTCTCGCCGAGTTGAGCGTGTTGCACGACCCAGGCTCATGCCAACCTCGACCGACACCTGAATACGCTGCTTGCTCAACTGCTTCAGATCATCGTCAAATGTGACCCTCCCCTCTTGAAAAGCCACGATAATCGACGAGCCGCCATACTGAAAGTACCCCAGCTCATCACCCTTCTTGATCTGCGCCCCGCCTTCCTGAAATTGCTGGTGTATACTGTACATAGTTAGACCCCGAAACGTATATGCTTCTAGTACCTGATTATACTTACACAACTGATCCTACGTTTGTCGCTCCGATCGCGACGAACAGGACATCGCCAAACTCGGCAGTTTCAATCACGATATACTCCCGCCGGTTTCTAGTCAGGATATCTACCTGACTCTGTAAAGCAACGGGATCGACTTGGTAATAGTCGCCAGGAATGCTCCGGAACGCCTTGATCCTGCCGGTGACGGGTGAGTGGTATCGATGGTAGTCTTGTGGCGACAAGCGAAAGCTGGCAACGGCTGCGTTTTCGTATTTTAAACCGAGCTGCGTATCCATTACTAGGTTTGTGACGCTGAAATCAAGACCCTTGATCCAAAGTTTCTTGGTTTCTGCGACTGACTCGTAGGTGACAACTCTGGAGTCGGCGACAATCACTGCGGAGAGTGCGTCATCAGGCCGGTGAATAGGCCTTGAGCCAGCTTTATGCGCTCGGGTGAAGAAGTCGGCAAATGATTTGTATTCGTCAATATCCGACGGGTCGAAGTCGCTCATGTTGATGCCGTAGTAATCGACGAACTTGCGGATACTCTTCTTCGATGCCACAGAAGCCTCTCTCTTACCTATTCGTGTTTTAGTACTTTTCACGCGCACGTCGGACTGAAGAAATACCCTCTTCCAGGGACTTATTGTGAATGTAAAGTCTCATGGCATGATCCATTCAGTGATGTGGTTGAATAGCAAGAGAAGCTTGAGCTTCTTGCCGAGAGGGATAACCTCTCGCTCAAGTTGGCCAGTCTGAAGAACATGTGAGAAAACACGTGAGAAAGCGCGGAAGAGAAAGCGCGTCAGATGAAGAGTTATTGTTGACAACTTACTTTGCGATTGCAAGACATCCACCCCCAGTGGGCGTTCTACAACGAGGTTAGCACGTTCGTAGCAATGATCTTATTCTGCTTGATGGGACTATCATACTGGATGCACCCATGATAGCAGATAGTTCAGAATCACGTGGAAGAAAGCAAAAAGATTCAGCATCGTGGCAGGATTATCTAGACTTGAGAAGTTATTGAGGTCTTCATGGCCAGCAATATCAGGGCGGTTATTCGGTATTTATAAACGATTTCGAGATGACACACTAATGACGCCATGGTTCCTGTTTACTACATCCCTCAGAATTATAGGGAGGCATCAATACATGCAAATCACTAAATTTATGTCATTGATGAAAGCTTCTTGAATCCTGGTTCTCAAGTGCAGCAACGCACAGAGCAGCCTTTGCATATCTGGCGAGTACACTTTAGCCGGGTGTTCAATGACCAAGTAAGGACGCAATAGAGAAACACGCTATTGGTTGCGGCAGTTGGGAAGAAAGCTTAAGAAAGCTACTAGACTACTTTTATTTGCCTACAAAGCTTGCTTCATGATGCTGAAGTGCCAAGGCAGCACCGGTTCAACGGGGCAGAGGATCTCGAGACTGGAGCCAAGTGCTAGTTGCCAATATTCGACCAATAACCTGTTACGTGATCATTGATCTGTTAGGAATCCGGCATATTGGCTTTCGCCTTGCATAGGACGTAGAAGAAAGGAGATAATGAAGGCTAATAAGACATAGGACGATGAGGGTTGCGTGAGTACAGGGGGATATGCCTTGTAGCGGAAATCTTGTAAATAACTTTGACAGTGCATTCGATGAACGTAAAAGGCCTGTAAACTGGGTTAAACCAAAGAGGCCGCTGAGCCGCAATTTCAAGGAGACAGAAACATTGCACCTTGCACACCAGCAGCTTTCAGGCAAAGTGTAATATCACGAGCTACTACAGTTGGCGAGTGTATAATCACCAGGGGTA
Organism: Fusarium devonianum; assembly: GCA_017140155.1. NCBI lineage: Eukaryota > Fungi > Ascomycota > Sordariomycetes > Hypocreales > Nectriaceae > Fusarium > Fusarium devonianum. Next base: position 4,641 of record JADBHU010000383.1, on the reverse strand, counting down.
GAAAGTACAATATGGAATAGTCGATATTTTAGCCACTATCCATGAGACCATCGCCGATGAACCTTCCCTTTGACGGAGATAGATCACACATAACATGAGCTGCAACAACCAGACGTGCGCTGGACAGATAAAACCACAAAACGTCGATAAGGCAGATAAAGGTTATAAAAGTAAAGTCAATCGAGCTGAAAATTACTTCCAGGCTCGGCAGTAAATTGATACTACGAATATAACAGCGTTCCAACCGCGGCTCACATTACTTCTGTCAGCTCATCCTAATCATTATAGATCGTTACCATCTCCTCAGTATTAATCCATACACCAACAGCCTATAGACATCCAGCTTAGTAGTTCATGACAAGAGCAGCACCTCCGAAAAGGGCGCCGAGCGCAATAGCGGCCGTGGCCTGGGGAGCACCCTCAGTCGACGTCGCAGTGTTGAGAGCAGTGTTCTGGTCGGGGCTCAGGCCGGAAGCGCCCTGAGTACCCTTGGGCACACCGGATGTGAATGGCACGGCGCCGTCGCTGGCAGAGCTGGCACCCGAGAAGGCGGGAGCTTGAGTCTCGGCAGAGGGATCGGCGGTAGCAGAAGGGTTGGCGGGGTTGAGGACACTGCAGGGAGGATGGTTAATCAACTGGAATGCATGAGAAGGAAATGAGGAGATAGACTTACCCATCAATGACGTGCACGACTCCGTTGGCGATGAGAACATCGGGAATGATGACCTTGGCCTCGTTGACATAGACAGCGCCATCAATGATGGAGATGTTGATGTCATCGCCGCCGGAAGTCTCGAGAGTGCCGTTCTTCAAGGTGCTGCTGTAACCGACAGTGCCGTTGATAACATGGTACGCCAGAAGGTCTGAGAGGTCACTATCGCTGAGGTTGGCGGTGATGGAGCCAATCTCGGCAAAGGCCATGTTGCTGGGCGCAAAGACGGTGATGTTCGGGGTCTGAACAAGGGGAGTTGCAAGGTCAGCCTGGATGATGGCACCAGCAGCGGCCGAGAGGTTGGCAGCGATGGCGGTGTCGGTGAGGTTCTTGGGGAGCTCGAGGACATGGTTGATGATGTGGATGGTACCACCGGTAAAGTTGAGGTTCTGCTCATTGTTAGTCAATGGCTCTTCACGGCCTCGTGACATGGTGACTTACAGCCTGGGTGACGTTGGACTCGGTGCGGAAACCACTGTAGAAGCTGACGCCATCCTCAACGGCCATACCCTCGACGACCTGTCCGCCAGTGACATTGCTGTAGGTCTCGTTGGTGAGCAGGGTCGGGATGAACATGGGCATGTCGGTGAAGTTGCTGGCATAGTAGGTGCCGTTGAGGACATGGTACGACAGCAGAGCAGTGATCATGCTAGGGTCCGACGCGAGCATCTTGGCAACGCTGCTGTCGTTGAGGAGAGCCTTGAGGGCATCGTTGCTGGGGGCGAGGATCGTGATGTTGTCGAGTCTGCCGAGGGTTCGCGTAAGGGCAGGCTGGCCCTGGAGAAGACCTAAGAGGGTTGTAAGCAAGACATGCGAGTAACAGGAACAGGACTGTCAATGCACATACCATTCAACTCAGAGAGGGTGTCGTTCTGAGAAGCCAGGGCTTCGGTGAGAGAGGTCTCGTTGTTGCTCTGGGCGGCAACGAGGCCCGAGAGGGCAAGTGGTAGCAGAGACTGAAACTTCATTGTGACGGAAATGTTCGTATAGGCAAAGTAAAACTGAGATGATAGCGAAGCTTCAGGATAGTAACAAAGCAGCACAACAAACTACGACGATGGGGACGGAACGACTTATAAACTCCCTCGCCCCCCCTTGAGCATTGAGACATTCTTTGCTTCTGCATCGGCCTGTTCCTGGCCAATTGCTGCATCCCAACCCACACGGGTCTGCATCTCGGCCAGCAGAAAGAGGAAAAAGTCAATGACATGGACCAAGACAATGCGGCGTCATACACTAGCTCCCCAAAGGCGCAGCTTCTGTCGTGTCGTATCTCACTCACTGCGGCAAAAGGGTCCAAGCTGCTCACCCAGGCGCCAAGGAGCTTGGGGGCCCGACCAGGGCGAGACATGGGGTCGAATTGACGAGTAGCAGCGCGGCGGCGTCTGAAGCCTTCGTTCCGCCGAGACTGGGGCTAGGAGGAGAACGCGAGGTGTGGTGTTGTGAGGTTGGAGTCAATAACAAACAAGCAAGTAAGTCGCCGGCACGAATGTTAGAGTTCAATTGCAGTTCAATTGGAGAGTTCCCATTTGTTGTTCCACTGAATAGCCTTGCTCTAGTCGTCTTTGCCTAGTCTCTAGATCAGGTTTTGAGATGAGAGCTGCAGAGCTTTGGGAGGTCACAGGGCAGAGGGGATACGCAAGACACATCCAATACAACGACCAAAGCTTCCTCCTTTTCGCTCGACAAGCAACCCTATCCCCGGCTAGCCTCGCAATGGAAACCCAGTCGTTGTAAGATTTGTCGGCCCAGGATGAGTAGTAGCACTAGTTTCATCCCTCCGCATCTCCAACGGCGCTGCAAGGCGGGACAACCCCTCCCCCGGCCAATATTGGCCGCCGATCTAGCCTGGTTCACATCGTCATAGACCTCGTTCGGGTATCGCAACAACATAGCTCGGCTGCAGTGAAATATGCGCCAACAGTCGCTTAATAAGACGGGACGGGAAATGGAGGCGCAGCCAAGGGATTCAATGCGGTCCAGACGGCATTCGACCCCCAATGGGGTTGCAACAGAGATCCAAAGAGAGGGGGCTGTGGAGAGAACCCTGTTGATGCTGGCCAAGGCTCAATGCCAAGGGTCCAAAAGGTCATGCAAAACTCTGGGACTTGGCTCGTAAGAGACGTTTAGTCGAGTTTGATCGACCCAGCTGCACAGCTTTTGATGCTGGTCGAACCCTTAAGGTAGACGCCGAATGCATGGTACATTTTGCTGACCAAGCCGCCTTGGAAGCCTTGGTTAATCGTGGATTCTCCCGATTGGCTTCGGGTCCTGACTGAAAGAAATGAAAGCATCATCACTCCTAATTGGGATGCGAATTGCACCAGGGAGGCAGCCGAAGAATTCGAAATGCCGACGCAGGTCTTACTTAGGTCCCCAGCTCATAGTGGTGGACCAAAGGGATCCGCATTCTCCAGCTTCACCCTTTTTGTCTCTCGCACGAGGCTTTCTCCGAACACAGTACCGTCGTCGTTGGCCGGTGCTGCCTTTTTCTCTTTATTCATAGCCTGCTCCCGCCTCGCTCGTTGGAGATTGACCAGGTTCGCTCGATCGGGGTCTCTGCATCGCTGCAGTTTCTTTCGGAGAGGCTTCATCGCCTTGACGATCTCGGGCTGGTGATTTCTTAGCAGGTGCTTGTACGACACAACTTGGCTGATCAACATACCGTTCCCCAGTACTCAGCCATCCGCTCTGGGGGCTCTTCCTCAAGCATCTTCCGACAGCTTTCGATCGCCCCCATGATCTTGCCCCGCATGTCTGCGACGGCAGATTCCTGGGCTGCGTTTCCAGTCTCAGCAGGGAGAGGAACCATAATGTCCACCAGCCCGGCGTCCACCATGGATAACGCTGCCATCATGATCTGACTGGGTGAGTAGTGGAAGTAGACATCTGTCACCAACGGGCTGAACTTCAGGATGTCCCGAGTCCGGGCGTGTGCCCTGTTCACCCGCGATTCTTCCTCCGGTAGCTTCCTCCGCAGCTCCAGGATAGCACCCTCCAGCGCTCGGAAAGGGTGTCGCACGTCGAACGCGAACCGGATGCCCTGGCAGAGCAGGAACTCTCCCGCCAAGATCTGCTCACCCGTTGTGTTTGGGAACTTTTCTGAGAAGGCGTTGAGCTTGTAGAAGAACCCTTCAGCTTTGCACCCAAAGAACAGCGACGTCTTGAGCAGGTCGGGCGCTGGGTATGTCATGACGGAGTTGGTCACGTAGAATCGGCGTAGGAAGATGGCGGCGGTCGCTCGGATTTCGGTTGGGAGTTCGCAGAACGTCGCGGCGCGGATAAGCTCGACGGTGAAGAACTTGACGAGTCGTATCTCTTCGTCTGGTGTCAGGAACTCGGGTGCGGGATCGGTGGAGAGTCGAGGCGCGATCTGCTCTCTCGCGAGTGCGTTTGTCTTTGCGCGTAGCTCTTGGAGGTTCGCCGGCGTGTACGACCAAAGCCGATACTGGCTTGACTGCCGATACCGCTCATCCTCGGTGGCCATGTTGTAGAAAGTCCTCCTAGAGTGGCAACGAGCGGTGGTGGAAGCGTAGAAGTGGTGCACCAGTTCTGTTTGATTGAAGAGCTTCATGAACTCGCATATTCTGGGGGCTCACGTGATCTTATCTTATCGGGCCATCTCCGAAGCAACTCTCACGAAAGCCGAGCTTTACATCAATTCTACATTTTTGACTTCATACAGTCAGTCTGCGGAAGAGATCAGGATATTCTGAATAAAAAGACTACAAGTGATATCAATCAGTTCTCGAGGCAGCAAACTCCGTCGCGCTCAACGTGACTCTACCATACTCAGTTTGACGAATCCAGTCAAAAGTTCCCAAACGCCATCCCGCCAAGTTTAACCCATAAACACGAATTCGAATCAGGTTCCCAAATCAATAGCCAAAGTTCCTCTTGGCCGGGGGAGGAGGCGGGGGCTTCTTTGC
>JADBHU010000382.1:0-40280 GCA_017140155.1 Fusarium devonianum | reverse complement strand
GTAAGAAGCAAGGCGTATCAGCTCACGTGACACTGCGATCCCAGGATCATGCACCAATCGAATGCCGGAACGTCCCCGCATCGGCGAGGGTTGGGGCGGGAGCGGGACGCTAGGGCCCGATGGGGGATGGTGGGGGCCGATGTGCGGCAGGCAGGGGTCATGGGGGCTGTAGGTTAAGCTGAAAAAGATTGCCGAAGTCGAGACGGGGACAAAGGTGAGGATGAAAAGTACAGCGACGGGATGCGATACGACGCGACAGGCCTCTAGGTCGGAAACACACATTATTAAGTGAGGCGCGTGGGTTATGCGACCGAGTCAGTAGTTGATTTATGTCGCCAGGGGGGCCGAGGCTCGACTTTTTATCATTGTCGCAATCGCCTCGACTCCAATAAGGCTGTCGAATTCTCAACCATCACCATGTCCGTACTAAACCCCAGAGCACGCGGCAAGCTGTCGCGTAGCCTTGCGACATGTCCCTGAAGGTCTTATCAGACCTGGTTTATCGGCGCATCGCCAAATCGTACATTCTCTTCCGGCGCACGCTCACGGTCTCCATGTTTGTTGGCTTCATTTAGCAGCGAGTTAAAATTGCAAGGTTGCGTAGAAATACGAACTACAACAAGCTATAGAAAATTCGCAGAAACATACGACAAGGAAATCAGAAACAGACCGCACCTTATCGCCCCCTCCTCCCATCCTGTACTTTGACCGTCCTTTGGGCCGCTAATAGTCAATTTCCGTGGCATCCATATGAATCTCTTTTTCCCCGCACAGCCTTCATATTTGCCTTTTGTGCCAGCGCTTTCGTATTCACACTCGAGAAACCCTCCCAGACAGAGTCCCATCCATCGTCCTGTCCCTGGGAGTTCCTTTTTTTTCTTTTTCTTTCCAAAGGTCATACCTCTTATGCCTCAGTCTCAATTCCTGCATTTCTGCTCGATCCTATGGCGACTCGTTGATGTACACGTCCTCGATGGAACGAAGAGATAGTCGACAGCGAGCCACCAACCACCTTCACGCTGTTCGAAGCCGGAGAGAACCATATAAACGACAAGGAGAAACAAGACAACACTTGACAACTCCCACATCTTTCCCTCCCAAACGCCGGATAAGGAGTGTAATGGCCAGTTGGCCGTCATTATTACGTCCTCCTGAAAATCATCATGAGTGCCGCCCTCTCGCCTGTGAACCAAAAGTAAAAGAGAAACCGCAAAAGAAATTTGCGCAGATGAGATTGCGCTGGTGGCTATCATGCCGCTGCTCGACTTGCACAAGCCGTTGTTGGCTCATCCAAGGTGGTCAGACCAGGACAGTAGCGGGTCTGAAACGACGGCTAGTCCTCTAACGGAGGTTTTGTATAAATGCTGCGAATATGTGACAACTTAGGGTTCATGCTCCGGAATCAACGTCCAGAAGATCGCGCAGCAGGCAAACAACAATGCGCCTACCGCTTACGCTTCTTGGACTTGTCGGCTGACATGATAGCAGCGGAAATCGGAGCAGCAGGTAATAGAGCAGGCTGGACAACGGCGGGAACTTCGTCCTTCTTGATGGGTACTCCCATGTGGCGACCGTATCGTCCCTTCCGGCCGTTGCCCTCATCCTCGCTAACACACTGGTCGGCGGACAAGCCGGCATCACGGCAGCGTCCGCACGGCCTCTGTCGGTCGCAGCCCTTCTTGCTCTTCCTGCAGCGTTGGCATCGGGGCTTGGTAGAGAGATCAGGTTGATCATCCTCTCCGGGCACCGATGGAACCTGCCCGGTGGAGGCGACTGACTGCTTTCGCGATGGCGGCATTGAAGCTGGCGACATTGGTCCATTGGAGACGGCAGGCAACTTCTTAGCCTTAACACCACCGGACGGGCGTGCCTTGGGCATCTTGGGCGCGGGGGCCGACTTAGAGACAGAGGCACTGCTCTTGTGCTTGCTGGGTGCCTTGTTGGTCTTAGCCGGCTTTGCCTTGCCATTGGAGAGCAGAGAGTCGTCAGCTCCATCTTCGTAGTCAGCATCGTCACCACTGACTTCGGCGCTCTCAGGCGGCGGCATGAAGTGCGCCTCAGTTGTCTGATAGACCTTGCCGGCAGCAGCAGTGGCATCAAGCTTTTGTCGACGGGCAGGAGGGAGCTCAGCCTCACTCTCGCTCTCCCCCTCGCTAGTAGCGCCGGTTGACGAAGCGATATCGGCTCTACCGCTAAATGTATCATCGAGGGTCGAGGCAGACGTCCGGCCGTGGGAGATATTGGACATCTCGCCCAGTCGCATTAGCTGGATAGCAACATCCTTATCCTCTTCCGACATGCAACTGCCGACGGTTGGGTCAGGAGTGGGAAGGACACCCATAGCACTGCCATTGCTTGCAAAACCAATGCTATTGCGGCTGCGACGATTTTCGGCGCCTGGTGTTGAGTATAAATTGGGATGCGAGACCCCATTGGTATAACCTTGCGGCGACTGCATAGGACGAGGGTTCGTGAATGGATTCTGGTGCGGCTGCACAAAGGGCATCGTGGGACGATGAGGCTCAGCACGGCGGACAGGAGACACGGAAGGGTTTGAGGTAGCCGCTGGCATCTGGGGCGGTGCGAACAGGGGCAATTCCTGTAGCCCGATATTGTCAGTCTCTTGAGGCCGCCTTGACAAGATGGCGGTCTCCACTTACCGAGCTTTCGAACTTGGCCCTCTTTCGACGTCCACCCTCAACAATATTCTCGACGCTGATGTCGGTAGTAGGCAGTTGGTCTTTGTTCTTGCCAGATGAAGAGCCAGGCTCATCCGAGCTGCTGTACCCGGTCATGCTATCACTGTAGAGCTCAGTGTGATTACGGGCGGCAGAGCCCCGGTTCTTGGAGGAGCGAGAGCGACCCTTCTTGCCATTTGTACTGGCAGAAGCACTTCTTCGGCCGCGATCAGCATGAGGGGAAGGGCTTCGTCTCCGCGATGTTCGAGAGCTAGGCCTAGAGATGTCTTGCGCGAATCGCGGGGCTTGGGGAGCGGGATATGTGCTGTCACCGTAGTAAGAGTGGGAGGCGACGGAGGCGCTGTGGGTGTAAGGATGAGGAGCATATGTGGCCGGGTTTGCCGGTGGCTCCTCAATGACTCTGACATAGACGACCATGTTATTGCGGAAGTTTTCATACCGAGCAATGAGAGTGTTGCCATGTTCGTCCTCAAAACTGACTCCTTTCGATCCGGTAGGACCCGAATACAGGCCGTAAAAGTTCTTGACAGTCGTCACGATCGAGTCAGTAGTATCGTGAGGATATATTTGCACCCGCATGGGCAAGCGCGCACGGTATTGGGGAGTGTCAAGAAACAATAGCTCAAATGCGACGTTCTTGGGGGTCGCTGTCTGGGGAGGAGAGACACTGCCACCATTGGAGGATGGCCCCGTGGCGCCGGTCGCCGTGTTAAGCGGCGACATGGAGGCCATTGTATCAAGGTATATGAAGTTCGGGTGCTTCGAAGGAGATGGATGTCGAGGATGGGAGAGGTAATGGGGTTGGATGATGTTGGGGAGCGGCGGTTGCGGCCTTTGGTGCCAATGGACTGAGCAAGGCCCTAATCACGGACCAAGACGCCTCAATAATTTGTTCAGCGGCCGGTAACCACAGAGCAGAGACGAAGCAGAGATGTGAGGATTGTACCAGGCGGTGGATGGAAGACTACAAGAGAATCACCATCCGCGGCGTGGGCGGTAAGCGCCGAATATTGTGTGTGGTGTTCTCAGGGTTTGTCTTGCGGTGCGGGTGATGACGACGAACGGAGGGCGGTACTCGTTGAAACGATAGCGACAGCGAAATGGACGGCCTGTTGCAGATTCTGGAGGGGATTAGCAACTGAGGGATACCTATTGATCAGGCGAAGCAGCTGAGACGGTGATGGACGGCTGTCCTTCAGGAGGGAATGGACAGCACAAGTGTCGGGGAGGACTGGCGCTTCCTGGGACAGGGACGACGGATGGGGGAGAGCGGTGATGGGACCTGAGGGCTTAGGACGGAGCAGGGGATCTGGGGACTCGAGATTGGGCCTCCATGGGGATCGCGCATGATGATAGAAGCGATGGAACTTACCAGAGACGACCTGAGTTGAGTCGTGATGGTTGTGGCGGCGTTGAAGTATTGGGAAGAGGGTGTGCATGAGGAAAAGAGGAGCCAGGCGAGAAGGTTGAACGATTTTGTCGCTGCCGAACTGGGCTCACTAACACCGTCTGGCTGGCCCCAGGTCCTAACCAAGCGGTTTTCGAGGTCAAGCGTTAAGATCCCCTTCGATCCCCTGAAGGGGACCGGAGGGAGGCCTAAGGAACAGGCCGCAAGACCGCTGGAGGCGGCCTTCTCCAGCGCGCATCAACCTGTAGTCGCAGCGCTCAGCGCCCCCAGCTTCAGGGAGATCTCGCTCTGGCGCTGGGACTGGACCAGGGCTTCCCAGGGCTGGTTGGAAGGCTTGCCCTGAACCCGTCCATTGGGGTTGACGAAATGGATCCATCCATTACGGTATATCCCCGATGCACCCGAACCTGCATTCACGCAGTGCGGGTTAATTATCTCTAGCTATTGTTTGGACTTTGCGGAATGGAGAGCAGCACAAGCACAAGCAGGACATGCGCTCGCCTCCCAACGTATCCTGAGTTGAACGCCGCTCCAGGGGAAGACGGGGCGCAATCTTGACATAACCTCGTGGCGGACACAGGAACCTAGAAAAGCGGATGCGGCTGTGCGGTGCGGGTGCGGTACAATGCGCATCACAGCGCAATTTACGGGGTCGGTCGCCTCCAGCTTGATTCATCAAGCTGTGCTTTTTTGCGCGCGCGCACACATTATCGCATCACCATGTCGCAGAGCTGTTAACAGTGGTCTCGAGCGGGGGAATTGTCCTCAGAGGTCTGTTCCTGTCTGTTTGAAACTCGAGCAGGCGGGCGGCATGCCTATCTGAGTGGTTGCAAGGGCCCGGCAGTCGGACGTCGATCCCCAGCAAGCAAGCACATACTTTATACGGCGATGATGAGCCTGCACATGGCGCCGTATCTTGCTCGTTGTTATCACAATACGCAATGTCGAGGCACAGTGTTACAAGGCCAGCATCGAGGAGCAAAACACAAGCAATGCGCCCACTCTCGTTGCGCTTCCTGGCCTCTCTTCGAATGCGCGCGCCTTGACATGGCCTCTATGATCCATGCATATCACGAGCTTGACTGACTGACTGACTGACTGACTGACCTGTCTCTCTCTGCAGTCATTAATCCTCCTCAGTTGGCTTGTCCTGTTCGGTGGACCCTTGGACCTGGCTTGGCTTCCAAGGTTCCTTTCCCTCCCGAACCTCCGTTGGAGCGTCATGCTGCTGGCCCATCCCCTTCCATCTCCTCTCTCTCTCTCTCGTGGGCCATTCACGATCCATCCGCTACTAGCGACATGTCTGTTGCTCAAAAAGTGACCCTAGTATGGCTAGGCGCTTGCGCCCAGCGGCCAACAAGTCAACAACCATGGCCGCGCCCCCCAAAGATCCAGCCAAGCCCCTCTTGCTCGCCTGCCTCTCTTCTGCAACTGTTGAACGACCCTCACCTCCCATCCCGAATGTGGTGTGGGTAGTGTCCAGCAAGGAGCAGAGGATGGAGCTCTGGTTCCCACTAGCTCAAGCGACTGTTCGGAAAGCAAATCTGTGGATGGCACACGCTCGGCGGCATCGCAGTTGTTGTTGAGCAACGTTCGGGGCCTGCAGGCGCGCACACACAAGCGCGCACACAATTCATACACATTGTCTCCTTCTTGACACCCTAACGGGAATCTTAGCTGTATACATAGCTTGGCGAGGGCCCGGTGCGACTCCAGTCAGGGCTTTACTGAGGGGTTCACAGCAACTCTGGCGCAATCGCAAATCGCAGAGTCCAAGCGCAGGGTTGAATTACTGGTACTGGATAGAGCTTGCAAATGCCGATGGCTTCAGTGGTTTGCTCCATTGGGAGCATATAAGATGTTGAGCAGCATATCGGCTCCCATTGAGCGCACAATCCTCCACATGCTGTTGACGAACGGCCCAGACAGCTCCGAGCCGGTAACTCCAGTCAGTCGCTGCCAGCCAGTGGCCATGATAGTCGGTCGTTCTTGCAACAGAAACAGGTCGAGCCGAGCATAACAATACGGGACACATAGGAAATTCAATGCAATACTGTGATACTGGCCCCAGAGTGGCAGTCTAGCAGACGGCGCATGTAGGCAGATGTGAGTCAACTTGCGCCAGCTCAGTCTGATATTTGCGCGCTTTTAGCGATGACCTCGGGAAACAATAGGCCTAGCTTTCCGATACCCTAAGACAATATAAACAAGTGAAAGGGCTAGCTAGCTTGACTCCTTTTGGCGCATGGTTGCCCATGGGCGCTGGATTGTGATACACTGCAAAGAAACCGGGCATCGAAACCTCAATTCGTGAAGGCCCTTGTAGGGCCTAATGATGGTACGTATTGCTAAGTTTGTTCGGGCTTGAATTTGATAGCTCTAACGACCAGCAGCGGTCGCAGTATTGCAAGCTTAACGAAAGACCATATCGAACAAGGTTGGTCTCTCCGACACCACTGTAACTTGGCAATGGCCCTATCCTTTTCTGCTGGTATAGGATCGCTCATGGAGTCTCTGGCCAAACCATTGCGCCTCATCCAATCCTTACCCTGTGGTTTCGCATGGATCAACCAACAACTCGACCCAGCGCCAGGACCCATCAATTTGCCTCCCTAAATTTGAGGAAGCCTGCTGGGGTTCATCTTGATCCGTCCAAGCAGCATCGATGCGATTGCCCCGTGGCGCAGAAGGCAGAGAGGGTGGATAGGATAGAGGACTGGAGCCAGGCCACACAACCGGGCTTGTGTTTTGTTTCAGCGCGAGGACAGGACACTCGCGCGGTGTGGGATGGAAGCATGCAATAGCACCGCGGTCGCTTTTGCGGTCGGAGAGAGGGGTTGAAAAGGGCATGCGGGAGACATTTTGTGTTCAAAAGTGTTTATCCATGGATCAATGGCCTCATGAATATCTTGCTCTGGGCATTTGTCGCATCGATCATAGCGGTCAGAGTCAAGCCTTCGTATGCGAGGGAGTCAGCGAGATGACGGCTCCAGAACCAGTCCGGGCGAGCATATCTGGGTCCTCTTTCTCCGACCGTCCACGCTCCTCGGACAGTTGGAGGTATTTCGAGCTCATGATCCCTGCAACAATGAGCTGGAGGACCCGGAGAGGCACGGTATCGGCAGACGACCCGTGACTGACTAGGCCAAGCTATGCACTGTGCCCCGCCGGACCCTTGCCACGCGATGCGATTCACAGATGCGCAATGCGATGGACGGCCACGTCCCCGGTGGTTCCTGGCGCCATCGCTCTTGTGCGCTTCAGAGCTGCGATTTGCACTTTGACAGATGCGCTCCCAGAGATCGCGGCCCAGAAGAAAATGCGCCCGTCATCTGAGAGCGTATTCTCAGCCAGGGTTGCATCCAAGGAGGAAGGTTGCGATTGCGCCCGGGGCCATCGACCATCAGCCATCGAGCATGACGCTTGCGCGCACGCTGTCACCGCCCCGCCCATCCTCGTTTGGGTGCGCTGGCCCCTGGCGCAAAAAGTGGTCAACAACAAAAAAGAGATGCGACAAGTGAAAGCTGGACGGTTCCGCTGGCCGAATCAGCGCTCGTCGCAGCCCAGCCTGAGCCGGCTGCTTGTGGTCGCCTCATCTCTTTTGTCTCGCTATGCGGTTCCTTTTTTGCATAAAGCTTTGCCGTGCACGCCTAGGCTGGGACTACCCGTGACAAGCGAAATAGACAATAACTTCATAATCTCCATTGCTCGGACGGGGTCCGGACGGATTAGCGATCAGTGGCATGACCCAGGCGCACAGAAGTGACGGTGTGGGGATCTGTGCCTGTGCAGGCTCTGCCTGGCCAAGAATGTGATCGAACCCGGCCTCTCTCTACACGAGCACTCTAGGCAAGGTGAAGCTCACCTCCCGGTGACATGAATCAAATTGCGCCCAGGCCACTTCGCGACGTTCTCTTGCCTCATCTCTCGTCACAGCGCAGACAGATCCTACGTCTCTGGCATGTGTGGCGGGTCGCTAGATTTTGCGCGCGCGAATCGATGCGCCCAACGAAATCGCCGCCATTGGCACCCATCCGTGTGTTCCCGGCCCAAAAAGCTAGCAAAGATTGATGCGAATGGACGCAGAGACAGGCAATTGCAAAGGTCTCTTGAGGATAGCACAAATCACGTTTGGCGTACTTGCTTTGGCGCACATAAGCACAAAGTTTAGGTGTATTGCTTAATCTTTGACCATCAAGGGACGTTGAATCTGCCCACTCGAGTTCAAATGCGACAACAAGGGGCTGTCGCACATTTCAAACCCGCGAACTCCTGGTGTCGCGATACTCTTGAAAAGTGGAATTGAAGTGCTAGAACCGACAGAGGGGCTTGCCTCGATATTTAATTGGGGATGAAGAAAGACGCAATGCGCCATAGTGATGGTTTGATTGATGATATGTCCCAGCTTGCCCAAGCTTTCGAGGCCACGCCGCCCCTCCCGCCCGTACCTTGGAAGTTCATTTGGGACTTTGAGCAGATCAGGGAGACTCGGGAACGTGGAACTTTGTCGCTCCGTCATTATGGAACAAATAGGCGGCCTCATGACTCTGACGATGATGCGCCATTGCACAGTTCGTGCGAGAGGTAAGGAATGGTGGCGTAGAGTTGGTTCTAGTGCAGCTTGTATGGCGGCTCGAGAGGGGCGATGCCATCCATTACCTGATGACGGGTGGACAGAACGGGGGCGCTCGTCGCATGTTCTTAAAAGGTTTGCTCCCTTTTTGGTTGATTTGCCCCTGTTGAGGCCTTGGTGAGGGGTTTCGTGTTCCAAGAAGAACGGCTCGAATCGGATTGCATCGCTCTCGGTATCGTGATCTGCAAGAACCAAGCTCTTTGCGGAGGCTGGATGAAACATGCGACTCCAGATTCCTTACCCTCTGCTTGCGCAACTGGTCGTATTCCAACTCTCCACAGCGGCTCAGCTCCTGTACAAGTCGTCCGATGTCTCGGTGGTCTCGGACAGCATCATGGCGGGCTATTCTCCTCAAGGGCAGAGACCGATTTGCGACGAGGTCTCGGCAAGATCGCGACGTCCTAGATATCTCGAGGGAACAGATGGTGTTGTATGTGTGCCAACTTGGGAGAGGAAAAGGTCACGTGGAGTCGTGAATAGTTCGTGGACTGACCCACACAAATGCGACGCGCAAGGAATTAGCTGAGAATCGTCGGATATTCAGGCAATTGCATAGCGCCCGGGACTTTTGAAAAACTTCAAACCCTACATATCAAGAGAAATAGTTACAGGGATATATACATGAGGCAGGTATCCGTGAGTATGTCTCAGGGAGAGCTTTCAAGGACGTCAACGTCTTTGATACCTCTTGGCGTGAGACGTGACGAGAAACGATGCTGACCCAATTGGGTCTAGACAGTTCCCAGCTGAGCATGGTGTAAACAGGTTCTCCAAAAATCGTCATCGCCGTGACGACAGGAAGGATTCGGGGCAAGGACCGCAAAACGGCCCGTGCACAGCATGCCTGCGAAACAGCACCGCGATAGCCTGAGCTGACTGAGCTCTCCCTGCGGCAAAAGGCCTAAAAAAGAAGGCCGTACCTGGACGGCGGCGCCGCATAAATAAACAAACAAATCCTCATCTCGGGTCAAAAGTGGAGAAGACAGGGGCCGCACCCCAATCAAGCCACAGCTTCTAGCGACTTTACAGGGACCCAGAGCCTCTGAGGCTTCTACAAACCGTTGCCCGTTGCCCGTTGCACAGCTACCGGACCTTCTGGCTCAGCAATGCGTTTGCCAGCCCGACCCAGCTTCTCGGGGCGCCTTTATTATTCTGCCCTCGCCAGATCTGCCTCTACCTTATATTTTCTTCTTCACAGCACGAGGAAACACTTTTGGAATCTCTTCGGTATTAAAAGGTCGCCAATCTCGACAGTGCCAGTATCGTTCCATTCGAGTCCAGTACCCAATACCCTGGTTAATCTCCCGGCCCAAGCACCCTGGCTGCCCGAGCCCCTAATCTCACGAACACGCACCGGTCTAAGCTACCCTCTTCTTTTCAAGTCGGAGGAAAACAACAACAGACACCAGTGATAGTGCCCACTTCATCGAAGCTCCCCTCCATCAATCCGTGGTTGAGACGGCTTGAAGTAGCGCTCTCGTTGGCTTACGCAGCAGCGAACATCAACCGAAGTGGGAGAGGCCGCAGCATCTGTCGCCCTTTCAGCTGCCCTGCATCTTACATGGTACCTCGACGCGCCATCGACAGAGTCAAATCATCCTTCTCGCCTTAAGTCCTGACGGCTAGCTCTGCGAACAACTGCAATCGCGTCTTATTCGCGTCGGAGCAGTTCTCTAACTCGTTCAATATCAAGCTCTACCATCAAACATGGACGCCAGGGTACGTTTGGGTTCCGTATTTTGTCTCTCTTTGTCTGTTTTGGCTATGACTCTGGAGCCACTCTCCCTTGCATACCATGCATGCATACCATTACAGGTCTGGCACGCTTATGTGAGCTGCATGCTAACTTTACTCTCGACAGCCATTTCGACCGCGCGGCGCCGAGAACGCTCCCCATCTTCATCAGCGACATAAATCGACCGGAAACCTGGCCACGATGGCTTCTGTGTCGACTGCTGGCCTGCGCGGCCCTGCCAAGCGAGCGGCATTCGGTGACGTGACGAATCTGAGCAAGCAGACCGGACACACTCGCGACGAGGGTAAAATGGTCAAGGTTTACAATTCAAACATTGTTCCTCAAGGCCCTGTTCCAGTGGCTGTAAACAAAGAGAATGCCGCTTATGGCAAGGACACGCTGTCTCGCCCTGCACAACGACCATCGAGCTTCGCGCCCACCTCGAGGCCTGCTCTGGAGAGTAAGACGTCCGAGGCAAACAAAAAAGCGACGCGTAGCGGGCTTCAAGACGGCGGCTATTTGTACGTTAAGAAAGACACGCACGTGGCGAACAAGCCCTCTACTCTTTCTTCAGCGCAAAACGCACCTGCCCTCCAGCCTCGCCACCACAAGAGCCAGCCCCAGCTTAAGCAGCAACAACAACCTCATCTGCGACGCACTCAGAGCAAGCAGCTTGAAGACATCGTGCCCAAGCCTGATGCAGTGGAGACAGTTTGCAAGGGCTCAAACGCTCCGGCAGTGCCACTGCAGGAGGTCGAATACCCTTACGATCAAGCCGCCTACCTAGATTCGCTCTATCTCCCCATCGAGACTGGTATCAATCTCGACGTGCACCAAAAGGAAGAGTACCTTGAGCCGCCTGCCAAGCTCCCCGAGATCTCGGAGGAGGAGCCTGCAGTCCCCGTCTCCTACGAAGAAGGCCCAATCCCAGTCATGTCAGAGCCCGAAGAATGCTGGGATGAGGAAGACGATGAAGATTTTGACGACCAGGACCAAGCATACACAACCGCGCATTCTTTCCGTTCTCGCGATTTGACCGCGGGGGGAGCTACGACCATTGTCCAGCCGCGCGTGACGGCACGCGTGCAGCGCGAACTCGACGAAGCCCGCGAAGAAGTCGAGCTGACCCGCACAGAAGACGAGATTGAGGAAGAGCTGTGGGACGTCAGCATGGTCGCTGAGTATGGCGAAGAGATTTTCGACTACATGAGGGATCTTGAGGTGTGTGGCCACGATTTTTTAGTGCGCTTGAGCACAAGCTGACGACAAACATACAGATCAAGATGCTCCCCAACCCTCACTACATGGACATTCAGACCGAAATTCAGTGGTCGATGCGTTCGGTTCTTATGGACTGGCTTGTGCAGGTTCACAATCGGTTTGGCCTGCTGCCCGAGACGCTGTTCCTGACAGTCAACTACATCGATCGATTTCTTTCATCCAAAATCGTGTCGATCGGCAAGCTGCAGCTCGTTGGCGCTACCGCCATCCTCGTGGCCTCCAAGTACGAAGAGATTAACTGCCCATCGCTTGGGGAAATTGTCTACATGGTTGACAACGGGTACACTGCCGAGGAGGTGCTCAAGGCGGAGCGCTTCATGCTTAGTATGCTGAGCTTCGAACTTGGTTGGCCGGGTCCAATGAGCTTCCTGCGGCGCGTGAGCAAGGCGGACGACTACGATCTAGAGACGCGTACACTGGCCAAGTACTTCCTGGAGTTGACCATCATGGACGAACGGTTCGTGGCTACACCGCCTAGCTTCGTTGCCGCAGCTGCCCATTGTCTGTCTCGTCTCGTCCTCAACAAGGGTGACTGGGTAAGTGACAACTTTTGCGTTACAATTCTATCTGTTCAAAGCTAACACGCGATGTAGACTAAGCAGCATGTCCACTACTCGGGCTACACCTGGAGTCAGTTGAAGGCGCTGGTAACGATGATGATTGAATGCTGCGACCGACCTCACATGCATCACGCGGCTGTCTTTGAGAAGTACACAGACCGACGGTACAAGGAGGCATCATTGCTCGTCCAGGCAGCTTTGGACGGCGGCTTCACGCTTCCTCACCAGCTTTCGCCCGTCCGAACAGCATCATCGAACCGCGCTGGAAGTGCCGAAGTGCAGTATGAATATGCGCAAGCCCAACTCGTCTCTATCGAAGGCTAAACGCTTGTTGGAGGGGGGGGCGGGGGCCGGTCGACAACTTGCGATTGAGCATGGCGCCTGCATGCTTCTTATCGTGTCTTGTTTCTCCTCCTTCCAATGCTGTGGTTGCGCCTCGGTGCAAGCGTCGGCGTCGGCGCAGATTAAAATCTGCCCATTGTCATTGCGATCCGGCGCTGACTTTCAAGGCACTACCGGTCCGGGGCGTTTCACCACGAAGCTCCTCAGACCCGGGCCGGGAAGCGGAGCCATGTCGACCCTTCCCCCGGCTTTGCGAGCCCCGTTCCCCAGTCCCAGCCTCGTTTCAATCTCCGCCTTTTTTCGTTCTCGGCCCAGCATTTGTTTCTTTTTATGCGTTAATTACCTTGTGGAAGGTGAATTCTTCACGACAGCGACTTTTAATAATACCTGGCTGGGGCTGGGCTTGGTTCGCGACACCAAAAACGAAAACAACAAATACTTCCTGCAAGCTCCCCGACCCCTCCGGTTTCCTCTGGCCCAGCGTTAGCCCTTTCCTCGATCTCAGACTGTCGAATCTGTAAAGGGAAGAGGCGCGCAGGCTTAAGTGACCGGTCTTGGGGTGCTTGATGAAAGGACAAACACTGTATAACGACTCTGGATGACTTTTACGAGTATCATGACTTGCGCACTTGCGTTATCTCGTCTTCTATTACCATGTTGGCTGGTTTAATATGCTTCGGAATTCGGCGTTGCGGGAGGACTCCTACTCACACTGCGGACGTCGGAGACGTACAGCATAATGTGGGCGATGGAATTGGTGATCCGGCGCAGAGGGGACTATGAAGAGGCCGTGGGGGTGAGCCGGGAATTTTGAGTGGTGGCTCTCGTCCGTCTGCAATTAGAAATGCATGCCATGTGTATGCAGCATACAAGAACCACGATAGATGCATCAATTGGGCTGGATCAAGGTGGTGAGTGGTATGCATGCCGAGCAAGCAGCCACCCATTGCCATGGTTTCGGCCGTCAGCACAATTCTCACCGGACAAGCCCGTACTGGTTGACGCACAGCCCGTATCTACTTATTTAGACTTATCAGAGGCTCTGGACTCGTGTATGATATCTAATCCTCAAATATCATTTACGCTTTATTAAAGTTCTTTGTACCTTGCTCTTGAAACCACTGGTTCCGTGTCTTGGTCAGGATAGACTACCTTGACGTTCCCCAGGTACATTGTGCTCCACGAACATGGCATCCAATGATGGCAGGCCTTTGCACTTCAAGCTTAAGCACAACACCTCTCACCGCACCTCATCCACGCAGCTTATTATTCATCCACTTTCCAGCGGCGGCGGCGTCAAGCATGTCCCGCCATTCTCCAGGGCCCGGCCGGTTCCCTTGCCTCTGGCACCCACTCACTCCATTGTCAGTCGGCTGCGAAAGCCGACCCAACAGCGAGAGCGCAACTGCAGGGCCCCGATGTGGCGGCGAGTCGAAAGTACCAGGTACGCAATGAGGCAGGTACCTGGAGGGATAGGCTCACCCAACTCACTCACTCACTTTGCCGGTCCGATCGGGTAAAAAGAATGGAAGAAGCAGAGAAAAACAAACGTTGCTTTTTCAAATCTGGTGTGCCTGTCTGCAATCTCGCAGATGCGACCATCCAGCAGAAAACAAACGGCACCGGAACGTTAATCAATAAGGGATTTATCCATTCACAAGATCTAACATTAGGCCAGAGCAACGATGCCGTGCCCCCTAGACCCCGGGAAACCTCCTCCAAACCCCGAGATTTCCCCACAGAGCGATTCTCGCAACCCACTGTCGTCTTTGCGCACCGTCTCCCTCTCCCTCTCTTTGTCCCTCTTTGGCAGCGCACGAGCGTCACAGCTAACGCCCCTTCTGGACCAGGGGGTTGCAGATGGTGAAGATCGGTCGGGAGCCAGGGGGTGGGCCACGGGCTTGTGCTGCTGCTGTGCTTTCGTCCTGGCCGGGATTTTCCGGCACTCCGGGCGAGAGACGCAGGGAAAGCCGGGGCGGTACTTGTCGCAAGTAGACAAATGTACCTCTACAGAAGGTGTTGAACCCTGCGTACATCCCACTAAAACGGAGTGCGCTTCACTCCCCGCAAAGCAATGTCCTACAGTAATTAAGGAGATGGCCCACAAGGGAAAGGGCCTCGAGACACAAAGCAAACAAGGTAAGAAAAGAGCTGTTGTGGATACAAGCCTTGAGAGTAAGGAAGGGGTGGAAAAGACGCGCCGGAAGGAGTCGTGATAGGTGCGCCAGCGCGAGTTGGCATTGTTTGGTACCGAGCACCATGCCTACAGTTACGGAGCCAGGACGGGGGGAGAGAAACACCGAGACCACGGTGTGAGATCGGGCTTTCTCTCGCATTTCACCTTGGCCAGAAAAGGTGAAAGGAGAGCACCAGCACCAGAAGCGCGCCCGTGACCTGGAACAGATCCATGTTGGTTGAATGACTAGGTCGCGAGATGCCGCTAGAAAACTGCGACTAGGGCATGTACTGGCTGATGATGTCGTCTGACGATCTTTCTGGAAAGACGGATCCCCGTAGCTATTCCAAAAACTCTCCGCGGCCCCGAAAGCTGGAGCACATGAGCTTGTTAAAAGGCGAGAGGGGCAGGTGAGCGTTTGGAGAGTCAAGAGGAATGAAGCAGCTTCATTAGGGCACCGCTCGCGCAACCTACACTACGTTGCGCTACGGTCCAGCGGAACCGCGACAGTACAGTTTTGACGTTCATGGGGATGCTCCATATCCGCACCTTTGCAAGCTCGAGACTGGGGGACGACCCGGAAGGTAAAGGACCCTGTCTCAGCCGCGCGGGTGGGCGCACAAACACTGTAGCATCAGGTCCCGGCCTCGATTCGGAGGATGATGCTCTTTCTTTCGTTTTACGCCCTCCTGCCTTCAAAGTTGAGCTGCGCGCAAGATAAACAGAAGCGACCTCGAGCAAGCATACGAGCGGTGTTTAGGTGCCGCTGCGGAAACGCGCCAGCAAATAAACGGCGTGGGCTTTACTGAATGGAGCAGTGGGCGCTTCTCCGAACTCCGGCTGGGCGGGTCCGTCCCTGGGCGCCCGTACCCACTCTTCGATGCCACCCCGGGTCGGGGAGTGAGACGTATTGCCGGTGCTGGGAAGAGACGCGGATTCCAGGTAGAGGAGAGGCTTGCTATAGAGAGCTCTCATCTAGGTCCAAGTCTGTCGCATCTATGTACTGCGGGCCGTCTGCTACATTATGCGACTGATTATGAGCGATTGATGGTGGCCTTTGGGATTAGCTTTTTGAGGCTCAAAGGCACGGGAGCAGCCTCGTCGTTGCCAGATGCCGCCGCCGGGATACGCAAGCCCAGAGCGAGTGCCCACTGTGCAAGATGAGATATGTACTTGGGTACTTTCATAGGTGAGTCTGCATGTATCTGCAAGTACATCTCGCCTTGCGTGCGCTGGCAGTGCGTGCTCTCCGGCGGCTGTCTCCCTCCGCACGTGGAGAAGGCTGGGGGCTAGTGAGCTGTTAGTAGGCTTGGTTCCTGAGTGATTGTAGCTGGTGACAAACCTCCCTCGCTCGCGTGTGCCGACGCGCGTGCCAGTGCGAGGGTCCAGCATTGGGAATTTAAAGATGCACGTCTCGCAGAGAAGAAGCATACGAAGTTTATGGAGGCTGGAGATCATGAAGTAGAGAGAATTGCCCTACTAAGCAGCAGAACGCGCTTCGAGCGGCTCAGCAATCTACAGTACGTCCCCGTCCGCTGGTCCGGCCTTCGCTGACCGCCCGCGCTGCACGTCTATCCCTCCCTATCTGCGCTTCCAGCTGCCGCCTCCAGCGGCTTCAGTGGGCAGCGGCGGGAGCCCACGGTATTGATCGTAACGTACAGAGGCGGCAACGGCCTGGCGACACCGAAGGTACCCGGTACCTTCCCTCATGTACCCTCGTAGCTCCGTACCACCCGTACCTTCAGGTTCCACCCTCCCACGTAGCCCAATCCCTCCACACCCCCGGACCAACCACCGGTCTCATAGCAAATTTATGCCAAAATCTTGCTGGTCTTCCTCCATCTACGAAATTCCCAATTGACGCATTTCGCTCCTCCTCTTCCTCCTCCTCTCGCTACGTCGAATTGTCTCCGACATCCTCCCTCTGCCGCTGACTTCGACCGTCAAGGGAACTACTGCTCCTTGTTCTTTTTTGTCTTGCCTCTTTCCAGGCTGTGCTCTTCACTTGTGTTTATAGAATATTCCCTCGTCAAGCCGGTTTTCGGACCACCCGCCTTTGGCTCAAGAGTGAAAACGTGGAACGTGCTACTCAGCCTCAGCAAACCCCGGTTCTGATCAATTGATTGTCGGTCCGCCTTCTCTGCCTTCTCAATCGCTAGATACGCGATTCGAATCCTCCCACGATACCAATCTCTTCATCCGTCCGATCGACCACTACACAATCATGTCCAAGCTCGCTGTGGCCACCGAGGCCGTCAAGGAGGCTGTCGTTGGGACCAGTGAGCCTGAGCCGCTCTCTGCCCAGACCAAGACGCGCTTCGTCCAGTACGCTGTCAAGGATCCCGAGTCTGGCGACCTTTACCTGGGCCCTGAAGAGTTCATCAACGCTGTTGCGCCCAAGGGCGAGGACTACGTGAGTCACCCCTTGCTCTTCCCAAGCAGTGTTTCATTGAGCTTGGGTGTTTGCTAGAGCTTCAACTGACCACTTGCAAACAGCACAAGATCTCCCGCGACCAGTACTCGATCCTCTTCAGCGTTGCCGATGTGAAGGGCAGCGGCAGGGTAAACCTGGCTGACTGGAGCATCTTCGAGCACCTCCTCAACAAGCCCGACGCCGAGTACCAGATCGCCTTCCGCCTTTTCGACGTCGAGCGCACTGGCTCCGTCAAGTATGACGACTTCCGTTCCCTGTACGAGCTCAACAAGGGCACTGACAGCATTCCCTTCGACTGGGAGTCCGAGTGGGCCAAGATCTACATCGGTAGCAAGAAGAACCGCCACCCTCTGGACTACCACCAGTTTGCCCAGATGCTTCGCGGTCTCCAGGGCGAGCGCATCCGACAGGCCTTCCAGGCCTTGGACAGGGACGGCGATGGCTTCATCTCTGGCGAGGAGTTCGAGCGCATCATCCTCGAGACCGCCCGCCACAAGCTGTCTGACCACATCCTCGACAACCTCCACACCCTGTGCAACCTCCACATCGGCTCCAAGATCTCGTATGCCAACGTGCGTGCTTTCCAGAACGTCATCGGCGGCATGGATCTTGTCGAGCTGATCCTGCGCCGCGCCATTGACAGCAGCGGCGACGGCAAGATCACCCGCCCCGAGTTCCTCAACGAGGCCGCCAAGCTCACTCGCTTCTCCCTCTTCACCCCAATGGAGGCTGATATCCTCTTCCACTTTGCCGGCCTCGATGAGCCCTCGGGCCGCCTGGGCCTGTCCGACTTTGCCAAGGTCCTGGACCCCTCATGGCGCAACCCCATCTACGATGCTGTTGAGGCTACCAAGGCCAAGGTCGCTGGTGGCGGTATCCTGTTTAGCATCTTGACCTCGGGCTACAACTTCGCCCTCGGTAGTTTTGCTGGTGCTTTTGGTGCTTTCATGGTGTACCCCATCGATCTGGTCAAGACCCGACTGCAGAACCAGCGAGGCGCGCAGCCCGGCCAGCGCCTGTACAAGAACTCGATCGACTGCTTCCAGAAGGTTATCCGTAACGAGGGTTTCCGAGGCCTCTACTCCGGCGTGTTGCCTCAGCTGGTCGGTGTCGCTCCCGAGAAAGCCATCAAGCTGACCGTCAACGACTTGGCCCGAAAACTCCTCGCCGACAAGAACGGCAAGATCACCATCCCGGCCGAGATGCTCGCTGGTGGTTCTGCCGGTGCTTGCCAAGTTGTAAGTACCTGCTTTGAGCGTCGAAAAAGAATGGATCTCACTAATACTTTTGCTAGGTCTTCACCAACCCTCTCGAGATTGTCAAGATTCGTCTTCAGGTCCAGGGCGAGGTCGCCAAGACTGTCGAGGGCACCCCCAAGCGATCGGCCATGTGGATTGTTCGCAACCTGGGTCTGGTCGGTCTGTACAAGGGCGCTTCGGCTTGTCTGCTCCGTGACGTCCCCTTCTCTGCCATCTACTTCCCCACCTACAACCATCTGAAGAAGGACATGTTCGGCGAGTCGGCGACTCACAAGCTCGGGGTCATGCAGCTTCTGACTGCTGGTGCCATTGCCGGTATGCCCGCTGCCTACCTGACCACTCCCTGCGACGTCATAAAGACCCGACTTCAGGTCGAGGCTCGCAAGGGCGAGCAATCATACAACGGCCTGCGACACGCCGCCAAGACCATCTGGAAGGAGGAGGGATTCACTGCCTTCTTCAAGGGTGGTCCCGCCCGTATCTTCCGATCCTCTCCTCAGTTCGGTTTCACCCTGGCCATGTACGAGGTTCTCCAGACCATGCTGCCCATGCCTGGTACCCAGAAGGACAGGATCCCCACGGGAGTGTCGGATGCCGTGGCGACGGTCAAGGCCAGCCTGGACACCAGCCCCTTCGGCCGCAGCCGCAATGCCCTGAAGGTGATCCTTGATCTGGATGAGGACTTTGGCAAGGTGAAGCTGCCCAATGAGAAGGGCTGGCGATCGCTGCCCAAGATCATGGGCGGTGGTGGCTCGCAGTAAGCGATGAGACGAGGATGAAAAAAGGATGACAGAAAGAAGAACGAAATACCAAGGCCAAGGTGAAGAATCCGGGTCGAGAAAAGAATCCAAGTTTCCAGGTTGGAACGATTGCTCGGTGGCTGCTCGGCTATTGCGCCCTCAAAACCGGCCACGGCCGGGCTTCAATGTCCGGCTCATTTCCCGCCCGCTCAGGAGATGGAGTGAATAACCGACACTAAGCCGGCTACGCGGAACACATCTTTTTATCCCCCTTCTCAAGCCTCGACAGCATTCACGCGCATCATTGGATTGTACGAGGAGGATGATAGAAGAAAGACGATGGAACGGAGGATGCAAATGGAGGATGGAACTACGGGTGGGAAAAGGGAACCGATATCCGAGTGCCGGCGGAAGCGGGCGAGGGGGGGAGCGTCTGCTACTTTTGCATCAGACCCGGCGTTCTGGGGCATTCAAGGGCATGATGGGCGCTGTCTATTTTCCAATATTTTTTTTTTGAAGCAGCTGTCAAGTGTTATTGTCACTATATCTCGTGTGCGATTCTTTGTAGAAAATGATAAAGAGGTTTATGTGCTAGAGTCGGCGGTGCTTTGATGTGGCGTTTGCTGTGAGTGCTTCGCATTACCACGCTGGTGGCCCTCAATGCTATGTCATTGACTTTGTGAGCATTTTCTTTGTTACAGGTTCGACTGTTCGCATCCGACTGATCCGTCGTATTGGCATTGATCTGCGGAAACGCTTGCCGATCGCCCTGGCGCTGTCCCTTGCACCGCTCAGCCTACGTACGTATCGTGTCAAGGGTGAAGGAAGAAGCGATGCTAGGAATAAATCCACGAGTCTACGTTGCGTATACTTCCGGCCATTTATGATGCGACTACCGCAGAGGCTGAGCGAGTGCCAATGCAGCTGATCAACGATAGCCCGTATCGCGGACTCGCCGGCAATATCAAGATTGGGTATCTAGGAGCAATGGTTTACAATCGCTTCCTCAGTCGAATAATATTAGAATGATAGAGTTTAGGACAGGCATATGGAGACTGTACCAATTGAAGGTGAACTTTTTCTAAATAGATTGAAGCCAGGAGAGCCTTTGGTTGGTCATGTTATAATGTCACCGAAGAAGCCAAGTATCTTGGGCAATTCGTGTGCTGGAAAGCCCCCAAACTTGCATGAAATGAAGATGAATGTTTTGATTATCATTTCTTGTTGATGGTACTAAAATATTACTGAATATCATGTATGTGTGTGCAATGCGCTTGTTGAGCAAACGCTCTGGGAATCTTTATGCTCCCAATCCAAAATCCTTTTAATCCAACGCCGGCCTTAATCCCAAATTCCCAATTCTAAATAAGCAGTTCATCATGGCATTCGTTACTGCTCTCGTTCGCCCCGTTGTCCCAAAGTAGAACTAGCTCATGCGTTACAACGT
Source organism: Fusarium devonianum (assembly GCA_017140155.1). NCBI lineage: Eukaryota > Fungi > Ascomycota > Sordariomycetes > Hypocreales > Nectriaceae > Fusarium > Fusarium devonianum. The sequence goes on along the minus strand of JADBHU010000382.1, from coordinate 19,566 downwards.
AAAGCGAGGTCGACTGAAAAACGACGGATGAACGAATCGAAAGAGAGCAACTCGAAAGAGCGCACTGGGCCAGCTCAGTAGTGGATGTTGGCTAATCGCTGGACCCAGCCAGCTTGTTGCACCGGCATAAAGTCCTCGACCTTCTCTCCGGGCTCGGTCATCATGGCCTTCTTGAGCCACTCGACGTAGTCCTCAAAGCCTGTGGTGCTGCCAAAGATGCGCACCTTCTTGATGCCCCTCACACCCTCAAACTTGCGCAGGTTGCGGTAGCCGACGCCGAGGAACATGGACTGCACGACGTCGATGGAGAGCTCGTCCAAGCCGCTGAAGGCTTCTGTCACGGCCGCCTCCTCGTAGGGGAGATCGACGTCGAGGCGGACCTGCATGTGGAAGCGGCGGATGTGGGGGATGATGGTGGACTCCTTGACGGGGCCGTACCACGAGCGGAGACGGGGGAACGATGTGAGGAGGGTCGGGTGGGCAAGGAAGGTGTTGCAGCCGTAGAGGAGGTCGGTGGCCTCGTCGTGGATCTGGCGGTTGGCGCGGAGCAGAGAGGCGTGCACCTTGGCGCCCGGGTTGGGGCGGCCGCACTTTGTGTAGGGGGTTGTGAGGAGGAGCTGGTCGTAGATTTCGAGGCGGATCTCGACGGGGAGATCGAGGAATCCGGTTTGGTGATGAGGTTGTTGCTGGATTGCTGTGGCCATGATGACTGTGGATCTGGCAGTATCACCAGTTCTTGGTGTTGTGTAAGTGGGTTGACTTTTGGGTGGTGTAAGTGGAGAGAGTCAACGGGGACAGCTCGTTTGAGTCGACGACTGATTGTGGGCGTTTCTCTGGTCTTAAATCAAGGAGGAAAACTTGAATTGAAAGGTCAGATGGGCATAAGTAGCAAGTGCTAGTGCTGGTCTGGAAGCAATGCTGATCTTGGGTGAATGTCGATCTGTGTGATGAATGACGACGGGTGGTGAATGGTGGTGGTTGTCAATGGACGAGTCAGGAGATGATGAGCTGTAGATAGACAACAGATGCTGAGATGAGATGGAACCAAGAAAGATCAAGATCAAGCGGGACGAGGCTTGCTTCATATACAAAAACAGGAATGAGTCAAAAGATTGTCCCCAACCATGTTGCTCTGGACCTTCCGTCGAGACGGGCACGCCCGCTCCGAGAAATAGAATCGGTGACAAGGGTCATCATACACGACGACAAGAGAAGCGGAAGAGTTAGTAGAGAGAGACAAGGACCAGGGGCCGCGAGTCAAGGCCAGGGATCGGGACGGGACGGTACATGATCATGATACGTACAAACACGCGCAATGCCATGTACAAACACACGAGGCATGGGTGGACAAGCTTCCCGCTGCGTTTTTAGAACTTGAAAGGGGCGCCAGCCAAGGGATTGGCCGAGCTAGAGGCGTGTGTGTGCCGTGGTTGTCTGATCTGATGGCTGCCAACATGCACCCCCGGCACTCGCGGCCACCGAAAGCGATAGGGCATTGCGCCTGTATCTCACCGAAGCACGCATTGATCGACACCTCCAACTCGGCCAATATCAGCACGATCTCGCTGATAAGAACCCTAAAGACTGGACGCTCGGCTCGCCGCTGGGCTGGCTGAAAATGGCACATTCTATTCACATGCGTCCTGCTATCGCTGCGCTTTGCCTTTCGACGGCGTCCTCCAGCGCGAGGCGCCACCCCCCGCGCCAGATAAGCTGACTCGGTGTGGGTTGTCGTGCGACAGGCATTCATTGGGCCGTGAAGGAACCACAGGGCGGGTGCAGATCATCTCCAGTTAAAATAGGAGAAACGAACAGCCGAACGAGACAACAGGAAGAAACGATGAAGCCAGAAAGAAAGAAAGAAAAAAATTAGCAGATACGCGCGCATAGCCGATAACAACTTGGTTCAAGAAACAGGGGCTGGGTTTCGAAAGTGGCAGCATGGGGGGGTGTGTGGTGATGATGACGACGGCGGTGACCTGCAACTGGGCTGTTCATTTGTTTACTGGGGCTGGCAAACTGGGCGGGCTGATGGAGCCGAATACCGGGGCCCTCAAGGGAATAGAACGGGCTGTTTGCTCTTTGCTCAGAGATCCATTAATTGCCCAGAACAGCAGTGTGGATAGCATCAACAGGTTTTTGCTCTAAGACACGCACGATCGCCCTACCGCAGGCTATCGGGGCACGGCGCGCCACGGCAACTTGCAGGTGTAGATACGGCCTACATTTGAAAAAGGCTGCATCTTGCACTCTGCATCTGCGTATATTCCCAAGCAGCCTCTGGCCATTGACACCAAGAAAAGTCGACGGGAGGGCATGGCCAGGTGAGGTGAGTGAGTCTAAGGTGACAAGTACCGTCCCGGTGCCGAGCGGAGGCCGCCCCGGAACGGCCGCCAGCCTCGAAGGACCCACCGGTGAGGGAATCCACAGTTACACGTTTGACAGGGCCCCAAACAAGGGTCGATATCGGGAAGCTGTGGGCTGGTGCCCCTTTAGCTGGAAGCCAAGTTTTACCAGGGGTCCAGGGGATGAGTGCGGTTTAGCTCGTCCTTCCTGTCTTATTGGAACGGGACAGGCTGAAAAAGAGGCGGCTCCACGAGGCTCAAGACAAGGTGAGCGAAATGGGAGCGGTGTCGCCGTGGCGTGGCCATCTAGGTATAATTGCAAGATTCAGAGAAACCATGATGATGCTTGGGTATAGATACGAGCATTGAGACCGGTGTATTGAATGGTAAGGGGCGGCAGCGCAACGTAACGGAGGAGTAACGCCGTGTCGCTTCGTATCCTGTCTCTCTTCCTACTACTACTACAGTACGTAGACTACAATCTGCCGACCGCCGTCAGCTTGTTGAGGCTCTGTCTGCACAATTTGACGTGTAACTCCAAACTACCTAGAGGCGGAGATAATTCGGGCACAGTACGGCATGGCAAGAAATGCAACGCAGACGCAGAGAATCAACGAAAAGAGTCACCCTTCCAGAATGTCCACTTCGGACCCGGGCGCTCGAATCCACACCCAGTTGCACCCTGAGCTGAACCGTACGTATCAGGTTTTCCATACGAAACGGCCATATCGTCCCAAGATAATAACCCGTAACGGTCGCCAGTTCGTCCGGCCTGTTCCGATATACTCGAGGGTCCACCTTTTGGCCCTTGGGCTGCTATTCCAGGCTCATGCATCTCTTTCCTGGCGTGCTTTTTCGTTCCTGGCGTGATCGAGGTTCGACTTGCGGCTCTGGCATCCACACACCGCCCGCTAGGTACCGAGCAGGGAACACATCAAGGTGAAGGAATCTGGAATATCCAAACGAGGGGCGTGAGCGACGAACGGATTAGGCGTGGATCCACTGCGGTGAGGGCCATCCCAGGGTGGAAGCGTCCTTCGGACAATTCCCGTGAGGCACTACGTAGTAGTCTGTTATTTTGGATCATTATCAGGGCTCTAATAATTTATTCCAGAAGCCATCGATTCTTTCGCTCCGTGTAATGCTGGTTAGTCGAAATAGCGTAGGCTCGAGCTGGGCCGGTTGATTCCGTATGGCTCACGTTTGATTGCAGACCGAGCTGAGAACGAACAGAGCAACGGTCAGGATGAGTCTCATCGATTGTTTTCGTTGCTGGGTGCTAATCCTAGCCATCCATGCCTTTTGCAGATTTTCCTCCCCCTCGTCATTTCCAAAGCCTGTACGGACGAGGAAGGCTTCCTATTATCTCCGATACAACGTGGCTCTGTAGACATGTCATTGTTCTTGATGATCTCACGACTCCAATCTGTAACATCCAAGAAATTCCCCTGCTTGTTCCACCGCATCGAACTGGGAACGACCCTTATCATGATCCCGGGCCCACATCGATCGATCAATGGGTCCTGGTTGGTTGAAGCAGCCACATTCGGCACCTGGCCAGCCACACGCTGATCCCCTGCTGCAGGCACTACTCAACGTTGCAGCACGACAAGCAGCAACGCTTCAGGGCTCACTTCCCTCGCAGCGGCGCCACATCGGCCAACGAACGGCACGGGATTGAGCCGCTGCCGTTTAGACAAGATCCAGTCCGCCTCATGAGGGAAGGTGCAGCCGAGGTGCAGAAAAAAGATACGTACCGCAATTGCACCAGAACACATGAGCTGCACGCTCTCGTTTGATCAGTCACACGACTCGGCATCTTTCATCATCACCTTGAACAACATCGCCAGCGTCCTCGCTGTCGCGTCTCCCTCCTTCAGCGCTCTATTGCGCTACCTCCCTCTCTATCCCCATAGTTATCTTCTTCCGTCTCTCTTTGTCTCTCATTCCCCACCTATAGCAGACATTAAAGCCATGGCAGACGGCTTCCTCTCCTTTCTCTCAGCCGTCTTCGGCTGGGTTTACTTCCTTGCCTGGAGCGCTTCCTTCTACCCCCAGCCATTGCTCAACTGGCGTCGCCGCTCCACCAGCGGCACCACTGTCGACTTTCCCCTAGTCAACGTGCTCGGTGAGTGCCCTACCGCGTTCCTGTTCGACCCGTCCCACGCCCTGCTGAGGTGCGCATGTTTGCGCTGCGTCGGCTGTTTGCGAGGACCCCCCATGGCATGACTGTCATGACACGCCCCCTGGGCGGCTCTGTCGCCCCGGCGTCGTGGGCCCGATCACCGCCGCATTCACCACCCCCGCTGGCTGCTTGCCAAGGGATCCTCGCTGTGCCTCGCCCAGCTGCGCAACTCTTTCTATTGGGCTTTCTTCTACTCAGACGCCGAATCCAGTTGCTGACCATGATGATTGTGTTCCAGGCTTCCTTGCATACTTTGTCTCCAATGTAGCCTTCTACTACTCTTCCGAGATTCGTGCCCAGTATGCCGCACGCCACAACGACCACGAGCCGACCGTCCAGTTCAACGATATTACATTTGCTCTCCATGCCCTCGTCCTTTCTACGATCACGACCTCCCAGTACCTGTCTTCTTCACTCTGGGGGTTTCCCTCGAACCCCGGCAACCGCCCCAGCCGCTTTATTCTTGGGGTAACCGCTGGCTGCATCGTGGGGGTGCTGCTAACATGGATCATTGTCGTTGCTTCGCCTGGCAACGACCCTCTATCGGATTGGGTTACTCTTGATATCGTATACTCCATCGGCTATGTCAAGCTTATCATCACCTTGATCAAGTACACGCCTCAGATCGTTGCCAACTATAGAAACAAGAGCACTGAGGGCTGGAGTATCTCCCAGATTCTGTTCGATGTCACAGGTGGTTTGCTCAGCGTCAGCCAGCAGGCTATCGACAGCTACATGCAGCGCGACTGGAGCGGCATCACCGGGAATCCTGTAAAGTTTGGTCTCGGCAACATCAGCATGATTTACGATTCCATCTTCATCACTCAGCACTACGTCATATATCGCAAGACCCGGTCCGCCGAGACCGAGAGGTTGTTGCAAGACGAAGAGCGGAGGGAGGACTGAAGTGTTTACTCCTTGCTTTCTTTGTTTCTCTTTGCGGATCAGATATAATATCTTCTGATAGACGACACGATATAGAGGGCGGTCGACACCGACCATGGCCTTGCTGTGTCTGATTTGATCGTTTTGATACCCCTCAGCCATAAGACTTACATAAGACTTACACCCGCTTGTTCCAGCGGGAGCCTCGGGAGCAATAATATGAGCCGGCTTGGACTTGGTGGTTGAAGCAGCCAAGGATACAACGAATGAACTCTTTGCATACGATACCGAGCTATAGAGTGTGGCTGGCCCCAGAGCTCGCAGTTTTCAGCTTACCGGGACTCAGCCCGCATGCTTGGCCCCAAGACATGTATTTGGAAGCCAATGACAGGGTCCACTACGCCAGCCCCGATGATCGGGACGCGTTCCGCTGCAGAGCCATTTTCCAGGCTGCCGACCCTTCCCAGCGAGGGTTCCGGGTCAGGAAGTTTACCAGACCCTGAACAAACCGGAGATACACCAAACCTTTAGCGCATCACTCTACTACATGCTTGCGACCTGTGTCCTGCAGGCGATGGCGTAGGTGGCCTCGTAATTTAAGCGGCTCTCAGCTCGTACATGCGCTTACGCTCAAGGTTCCTGACTGGTTTTGGAAAAATCCCACTGCGACGCCCGTCGCCTCCCTGTCCATGCATTCTGACCATTTGCGTGCTATCATCTATCGAAACAAGTGAAGTTAGATGACCATAATGTTTCTATGGAGCGGGCCAGCACCGAGTAGCGACCTCTTCCGCAAAAGCTTCTGGGCGCTCATGTATCCGTCGTATTTAGATAGCATGTCTCCATGAGTATCTTGACAACCAAAGGAAGAGCCGCGTGTTGTATATGGTTGAAGCGATTCAGGGGAGGATCTGAGAGTTGCGCTAATAATCTGTTTGTTATCGGTGGTTATACTTTATACCCTTGAGCCCACGTTATTAACTGACGGCAGCTCTCACAATCAAGATCTATAGACTATCTCTTGCATCTCTCATCAGGAACTCCATGACCTGAAGCTCGCGTCTTGAATGCCTACAGAAACAATGTTAAGGCCCATCTAACGTTCCAGTGTTCTAATATGACACAATCCGATAAGGAAACTCTAGCACCGCGGAGACTACAACGTCATGAAACCATGTTTCATGACCGAGGACGCGACGCCACCGCCAGAAGCATCCTAGAAGCCGCCCTGAAATGAAAGCTACGAGCTCGACCTTGGGACCAACGTGCAACTCCTTGATATCCTCGAGCCCACGCCGGCTGAGTCCCCATTGCGTCTTACAGCTCCTCAGACAGACATGAACGCTTGCTTCGCCCGATCTGAGCCCATCAGCATTGGAACTTTGCTCATCGCGTCGCAGGAAAAAACAACGCCAGCTTATATCGGGTATCTCCCTCTTGCTTCTATTCTCACACTTCTATCTATGCTACAGATACTAATACACCGGGTCAGCCCGGCCTCTTCGCACTACTTCTTAGCCAGTACAAAGTTGATTGTCTTGCCGCCTCTCACGGGGATAGCCCGCTTGGCAGCACGCAAATCGTACGGCCCGTCGGAGAAGCGTGCGGCGCCCTCCTCGGTGGCGAGAATCTCCTTGACCATCCAGTCGCGCAGGGCGTCGCCAGAAAGCTCAGCCGGCGGCGGCGGGATGCCCACCACGCCGCGCACCTTGCCGTTGACCTGCACGGCGCACGGCTGCAGGCGCGGGCGTACGTGTTCTGCTAGGGACGTGTCTGCGACGGGAAAGGTGGCAGAGCGGAAGATGGAGGTGGTGCTGGACGGGTAGAGGAGGGTCCAGCATTCTTCTGCAAAGCCGGGAGCGATGGGCGCCATCATGGAGGTGAGTATCCGGGCCGCCTCGCGCTTGATGATCGGGCCGGCGGCGGAGTTGTCGCTAAGTGTGTTGGTGAGGATCATGAGGTCCGAGACCACGGTGTTGAGGGAGTAGACTTCGTCGTACGAGGCGGTGATGGATGCGATACTGCGCTGAACCTCACGCCAGATCGTCGCCTCGGCATCCCACTGCGAAAGCTCTTCCGCAGACATGGAGCCAAGTCTCTCGTGCTTGGCAGACAGGTACTCTCGGGCGGATGCCGTCTCTGATAGAGGCTCCGCGGCAACGGCGGTGATCAGATCGTGTAAGCGCTGGAGCCAGCGGGTAATACCTGTGATCTTGGTCTCGTCCCAGTTAAGGACGTCGCCAACTGGCGCCTGGAAAAGAATATGCGCGCGGGTAGCGTCAGCTCCGTATCGGGAGATGAAATCGCTAGGGTCAACGCCGTTGTACTTGGACTTGGACATCTTCTCAAAGGATATGTTTGCCGGCTTGCCCGAGGAGACAACCTTGGGCTTTGTGGAATCAGACAAGTCGACCTCGTCGGGCTTGAGGAAGCGGCCGCTATCAGGGTCGATCAAGGTCTTGCCATGAACCATGCCTTGAGCAATCAGGCGCTTGAACGGCTCGGCGGAATGGTAGTTCTCATCAGAGTACTGCGGGAGCAGAGACGTAGAGGCGAGAAACTTGTACATGAAGCGAGCGTATAGAAGATGAAGAATGGCATGTTCAATGCCGCCAATATACGTATCAACCGGGAGCGTCTTGCCAGCCTCGGGGGAGAAGGGCTGCTCCTCGTTGCGAGGATCCGCAAAGCGGGCGTAGTACCAACTCGAATCAACAAAGGTATCCATCGTGTCCGTATCCCTTCGAGCAGGACCCTTGCACTTGGGGCAAGTGGTGTTGACAAACTCGGGCGACGACTCCAACGGGTTCCCATTGCGGGATTGGCTCCAGTCGACTTCCGGAGTTTCCACAGGAAGCTGCTCGTCGGGAACCGCTACGGGGCCGCAAGAATCGCAGTGGATGATGGGAATGGGAGTGCCCCAGTAGCGCTGTCGACTTATAAGCCAGTCTCGAAGCCGCCACTTTTCAACGGGCTTGGCAAGGTCTGCTCCTTCGAGCATCTTGACGATTTCCTCTCCAGCAGCAACAGAAGACTTCCCCTTGAATGGCCCACTGTGTTCCGTCATAACACCGTGCTCGACAAAGGGCTTATTCTCCATGGCTGTTGTCGTCTCATCAGGAGAGGCAGCGAGGACCTGGCGCACAGGCTGGTCGTAATGATGTTCCCTCCAGAAGGCATGGTCTCGCAGGTCATGGCCAGGGACGCCCATGACAGCGCCCTCTCCGTAATCGCCGAGGACATAAGGAGCAACATAGACAGGCAGCGACACCTTACTCGCTTCTGGAGTCTCCTCGTGGTAGGCAAGCGGGTTGATAGCACGCAGATGCGGTAATAGATAGCCAACCTTAGAGTCTGGGGGCAGCCCAGGCATTATGTCGAGGAAAGCTTGCAGTTCAGGATCTGCGTGTGCAAGCTGGGCAACTATCGGATGGCTTGCAGCAAGAGCAATGTACTGGACGCCAAAGAGAGTATCGGGTCGAGTGGTGAACACTTCGATTGCGGCCTTGATATCCTTCCCCAGCGCTAACACGGGGAATTTGACGGAAGCGCCAGTCGATTTACCCAGCCAGTTCTTTTGCTGAGCCAAAACTCGTTCAGGCCAAGCGTTGTCCTTGGAAAGAGTGTCTAGTTCCTCAAGGAGCGATTCGCGAAATTCAGAGATACGGAAGAACCACTGTTTGAGCTGACGCTTCTCTACTTTGGCGCCAGATCTCCAAGAGCAGCCATTTGAATCGACCTGCTCATTTGCCAGGACTGTTTTATCGACCGGGTCCCAATTGACCTCGGCTTCGGCTTGGTAGGCAAGGCCGCGTTCGTAGAGCATCAGGAATAGCTTCTGGGTGTGCTTGTAGAAGCTGGGGTCGCAAGTTGCCAGTTCCTAAGGTGAGCTGTCAGCGAAATGATCACTACTTCAAGCTGTTGAGAGTACGAGTACACACGCGATCCCAGTCCCAACTCCCGTTCATCAGCTTCAGCTGTTCCTTCATCTTGACCATGTTGCTTCTTGTCCAGGTATCCGGGGCGATACCTCGCTCAATCGCAGCATTCTCAGCAGGAAGACCAAATGCATCCCAGCCCATTGGCAGCATCACTTTGTCGCCCTTGAGGGTTCGGAATCGAGCGACAACGTCGGCGATGGTGTATACTCGAAGGTGGCCTAGGTGGAGCGTGCCGGATGGATAAGGGAACATGGGCAGTACATAGTGGCTATTTTCTGCCTGCTTGCCTGGAACGTCTCTGGCCTCGTCGAACTCCTTCCATTTATTACGCCACTTCTCGTCCAGGCTTTGAAGGTCGACAGCATACCATCGTCGTGAGAGGGCGCTGATCGTCTTGGTGTAGTTGGCAGCCGTCAAGCGCGGGCGGCAGGCGCTGCGGATAGAGCTCGAAATGCCCGGCAAGGCGCGCCGACCCGAGGCCAAGCTCATGTGCCTTCCGTGCAGCAGTGGCATTGGCGCGTCAGCATGATGCGGGGGAGCATCCAAAGGTTGAGGTGGTTGAGCAGCGTAAGAATCTACACTGAAGTCAAGTAGTATTGCAGTAAGGAAGAAAACACACGGGCTTCATGAGCCGAGCTCGCGCCATCAAAAGAAATAGAGCTCGGGCCAGGTCGGTACTTGCTCCGCGGTAGCCAATAGGTGGTAGGGGCCCCTGCAAGATACAGAGGCCCAGGTATCGCGCTGGCAGCGGGACCGGAGCCGGGGTCCGTGCATCGTCGCTGTTATCCCTGCCTGAGAGTCGTGACAAAAGTCGCCTAAACCGAGAACGGAGGCGCATTTTTAGAGTGAGAGATACCTTAGAGCCTCTTAACCCCGCCGTGCAAAGGTGCCCCGCCAATAAAACTTGTACCCTCCAGATGGTTGTCGTCTTTTCCGAGTTATCCCCATCTAAGCGTCGCCACAGGAGACGAGAAACAGGACGGCGCACTACCGAATAAGAGGTCTCTATACTTCCCTCTATACTTGTTCTTTCGAAAACTGCTCGACGACCACCAGAGCTGGGAGCGAGTCGACGACCCCGCCGACGACGATATCCGTCTCGACTTCGATACCATTGCCAAACTCCGACCCCTGAGATTCCCCAACTCGATAACGGCTCTGAATACCCTCCCTCGTCATGGACAAGATCACGGATCGCATCGCCGCTTTGCCGGCTGATGGCACCTACTTCTCCCTCGAGTTCTTCCCCCCCAAGACCGCCATGGGTTTCTCCAACCTGCGAGACCGTCTGCACCGCATGGAGCGAGCCTTGCGCCCGCTATTCGTCAACGTCACCTGGGGCGCTGGCGGCAGCACCTCTCAAAAGTCACTCGAGCTGGCCGAGCTGTGTCAGAGGGAAGTCGGACTCACAACTTGCCTGCACTTGACGTGCACCAACATGAGCCGGAAGCTCATCGACAAGGCGCTCGAGGACGCAAAGGCGCTTGGCATCAGGAACATTCTGGCTCTAAGAGGCGATCCCCCGCGGAGGGAGGAGTATCGCGACCCCGACGACTCCGAGGATGATGGTGGCCAGGACTTCAATTGGGCTGTTGACCTGGTCAGGTACATCCGCAAGACTCACGGTGACTACTTTTGCATCGGCGTGGCAGCATACCCCGAAGGACACGCAGAGGAGAGTCACCCGCTGGGACAGAGCGTAGAGCACGACGTTCCTTACCTCGTGCAAAAGGTCCAGGCCGGCGCCGACTTCATCATGACCCAGCTCTTCTTCGACATCAAGGCATACGAACACTTCGAGAACACCCTACGAGACCACCCGAGCGGCGTCTTCAAGACCATTCCCATCATCCCTGGCCTCATGCCTATTCAGAGTTTCCAAATGATCAAGCGCACAACAAAGCTGAGCCACGCCCAGATTCCCGACGACATTCTCGCGCGCCTCACTGCCGTCAAGGGAGACGATGAGCGCGTCAAGCTGGCCGGCGTGGATATTGTGAGTGAGCTGGTCGAGAGGGTCAAGGAGATCAAGAGCAAGACACCAGGACCCAAGGGCTTCCATTTCTACACTCTCAACCTCGAGAAAGCCGTGTCCTTCATTCTGGAGCGAACGAATCTCATCCCTGAGCCTCCCGCGGACGAAGAGGCGATCGTGGTCGATGACTCTATTCCTATTCCTGCCCTGCAGATCAATGGTAGTTCCAACTTGCGATCTGCCAGCAACTCCCGCTCTCGCGCATCGAGACGACACTCGTCCGTTGGCTCCGACCCCCACAACCGAGTCATTGTGGGTGATCGACCAGCGGCGCATCCCGAGTGGGAGGTAACCGGGCAGGAGGCCGGCGTGCGCGCCGAGGACATCAACACGCGCGCCAACACCCTGGCTATCTCAGAAGGCGAAGGTGTCCTAGGCCGCGAGGCAACATGGGATGACTTTCCCAACGGTCGCTTCGGTGATGCGCGCTCGCCCGCCTACGGTGAAATTGATGGCTACGGCGTGAGCATTCACATGTCCGTCACCCAGGCCGTCAAGTACTGGGGCTACCCCAAGACAAGGCAGGATATCAACGACCTCTTCGTCAAGCACATTCAGGGCGAGCTCTCCGCCATCCCTTGGAGCGAGGAGGAGCTCATGGCCGAGAGTTCAACCATCCAGCCTCATCTGCTGAAGCTCAACCGCAAGGGCTGGTGGACCGTCGCCTCTCAGCCCGCCGTCAACGGCCTGCGCTCCAGCGACGCGACCTTTGGCTGGGGCCCAGCCAACGGCTTCGTCTTTCAGAAGTCCTTTGTCGAGTTCTTCATCCCCGAAGGCGAGTGGAACGTACTCAAGGAGAAGCTCGCCTCGCCAGAGATATGCGACTCTGTGTGCTACTACGCCAGTAACGCCCGCGGCGACTTCGTCTCGTCCGACGACAGCAGTCACGTGAACGGCGGCGCGGCAATGGGGCCGAGCACCAACGCGGTGACCTGGGGCGTGTTCCCCGGCAAGGAGATCACAACGCCGACGATCATCGAGGAGATGAGTTTCAGAGCCTGGTGCGAGGAGGCGTTTGGCATCTGGGACGAGTGGTCCAAGGTGTATGGCCGGGGATCGGACAGCGAGAAGTTGCTGAGCGGGATCAGGGGTGAATACTGGCTGGTGAACTTGATTCACCATGATTTTGTGGAGAAGGATGCTTTATGGGACGTCTTGTCCAGCTGAGCGAGGTGTTGCGGCGGCGTGACGGGTTGTAGAAGAGTTACAAGCCAAATAATGTAAACAAGTAAAAATTCTCTTATGGTTCAAACGGTGTAATGTTTGCATCAAGTAGACTGGATGTAATCAAAGTGTAAAAGGACTCACGATCTTTATTTATCTAGTGAGTATTCTCTAACTAGTCCTCTTACACACACCCCAATGTCAATTCCATGCCTGCCTAACCCTCGATCATGAAGGGAGAAACCGCAGGCGCATGTTGTGGTCCTTTCCGAGATCCAGGTATATAAACCGTTCCATAAGAAAAAGCCAGAGGTGAGAGCGAGTTGAGATAACGAAATGTACGGGATTTTGGGGGCATCAGATCCCGTGGGTATTGGCGAACAAGTAATAAGTCGCGGGCGATTTTGCAGATATAACGAAGCGTCGACGCTGTGATGCCGGAAACGAAAAAAGACAGTATAGCCATGGTATCGTGAAAAAGAAGGCAGTATGCAGTGCTCTCTCGCAATGCTTCATATGGTACATTTCGTGCCGAAGAGCCATCTCTGTGAAGTGCTGACCTGGCGCGGTCACCTTCGGAGACTCCTCAAATCGCTCGTGAGTACCAGTCTTTTGAGACTGAAGATAGATAGACGCAAGTGAGAGCTCAAATCTCTCCATCTCCCGGAAGATCCATGTAGGACGCTTCGTCATGGGTCGTTCCAAGGAAGCTGCTGCTCTGGGCGAAAGGATCAAAGTGCCCCGGCGACGCGTCCATCATGTCCATAGAAGTCGGCGGGTTGCTCGACATGAAGTCGGACGGCTTGGCCTTGCGTTCGACGTGGCCAAAGATGGACGCAGGGGCCACATAAGTAGGAGTAGGAGCAGGAGGGGCGGCGACAGGGCCAGTGGGCGTAGCAACCTCCTCGGGGGGCGACTCGCTGCTCAGAATCTGCGCGGAAGCATCGGCGATGGTAGCGGCGGCCTTGACAGCAGCTGAGCGAGACGGCGTGGTGCCCCTGGAGGGACGGCCCGCGGTCTTTGCGCGCTTGGAGGGCGTGACGTCCATTTCGTCCCAGTCGATGTCGCCCCCGTCCTCGTCATCGGACATGGAGCGCTTGATGGGGCTAACAGCAGGAGCAGCAACCTTGCGCTTGGCGCCTTTACCGGAGCGGCTACCAGGCTGGCTACGGGTAGGGGTGGGCTTGGAGGGCGTTCCTGGGGCCATGGAGGTTCCGCTGCCAAGGTTGAGGCAGTTGGCGACATCGCCGCCGTTGTTAGCGGTGTAGCGAAGAGTCTCGGCGTCTTTCTTGATTCCGCGAAACTGGAATTGGATGCCGTCTGCGGTGGACTGCCCGAAGTATTTGGCAATGTCTGTACAAGGGAGAGTTAGCAAATTGAATTCAGTTCAAGCGGAGCGACGTGAGGAAAAAATAGCGACGGAGTACAAATAACAGAGGACGAACGGGGTGGGAAGGCGATCACTATGATGAAAGGAGGTCGTACTGTTTTTTTCAATGCCTCCTTGTGTAGCAGGAAGTGCATTATCATCGGTCGACAAATCCTTCATATCAAGACCTTGCTGACGACCCAAAGAAACGATGGAGGCCTGGGCACGCAATCGACGGAAGCGATGGTTCAACGCATGGTCAGTCATGTCGGAGCCGTAGCAGGCGACAATTTCTGGGTAGTGAGAAGAGTCAATCCTCTGCTCTTCTAGGCTAAGGGCAAGGGAGAGTGTTGAAAAGCAACAGCAGCGCCGAGTTGGAGAACTCGATTATGAGACAGGACGTGAGGAGATGAGCGGCTGGTCTTACCCTTATGGTTCCACTTGACTTCGGGATGAGCCGCGATGATGGCACGAACCATACGGGCCTGTGCCTCGTAGGTCTTGTAGTTTGCCTTGGAGTTGGCAGGAGGCATGACGGCGAATCGGTAGATATATTCGCTAATTGAAGTTAGTGATGTTGCTGGTCGACGAAGTTGTCACCAAGTCCAGGGGCGAAACAGATGTGGCGCTATTATTAGGTCTAACGGGATGAAAGAAAACAAATCCCGGGTAAAGGTGAAGAAAGGAAGTTGAAAAGGACAAGACTCGGGTTTAGGTAAAATGCGAGAAAGGTGGACAGGGTTGGTGACCAACCCCAAGGAGAGCAACCAAAGCAGGAAACTGACCCGATAAAGTAGTCTATCTAGGTGGCCGGCAACAAAAAGTCTGAAAAGACGTCAGTAACTTCGCTGCCAGCGTTGATCGAAGTAGAGATGATTCCCAAGCGACGACGTGCCGCCAAGATGAAGATGAAGAGAGGGGAGGTTGACAAGACCTGAGTCGAATGGTGCAAAAGAAAGAAAAGTGTAGATGGCAGAGCGACGCAACGAAAATAAGGGAAGAACAGACGAGAAGGAGTTGCTTGGCAGATACCCGTTTGCGCGGTGAGTGAAATCGATGCAAAGTTTTGGAGGGACGAGTTGCGCTTTATGAGACGTGAATGCGAGAGGGCGGGGAGTGAAGATGAAGAGAGAGAGGCAGGGTGCGGGAGGATGATTCAGAGACGGCAGAAGCGAAAGAGGGTGCATAAAGTTGGGAAGAAAGGGAAATCTGGAATATTCACCTCGAAGATTTTCCAGACTATGCTCGCAGGGTCCCTTTTGCGCGGGATGGTGCTCAATTGGAGGGCGATATCTGGAGTTGGTTGGAGTTGGAGGTTAGTTGCTAGGCGACGACGGAGTATGTGCCTATGCAAAAAGCAAAGAAGGCCAGCAAGGACTATCATACCAGGTGCCGAGCACTCAAGGAACCCGGAAAATACGGTATCGAGAATGTGCAGTCGTTGTTCTTATTGTTGCGAGAATGAATGTGCGTCGACAATCGGTGAATGCGATTGTTTGGGCGTTTGTCCGAGTCGACCAGAAATCGGCCGGCTAAGATAGTGCTGGGTCCTAGGCGCAACCGTTGGAGTTGATGCCAATCATGCAATGCAGTGAATGAATTACCGAATGGCCAAGGAGAAGTTTGAGGAAAGAGGACGAAAATGTATGGCTTCGTAAACAGGACTGAGAAGAGATGATGATACTGGACATGAGATGAGAATATCCCCCCCTTACTGAGGTGTACTTAGGCACCGAGAGTTGAACGTAGAGGAAGGGACAAGAAGTCGGGTGGCTGGGGAAACTCGTCGTTGGAGGTGCTGGATGGTGAGGCTTAGATAGTGCATGACATGGTAAGACTTGGAGCGCTTAGAGCGACTGCAGCAGGATAATATGAAGCAACGAGACCAAGAGCCATATGGAAACCACAAAAAGAATACACACTGCGTATAAAGAAGTTATATGATAATGCTCACCATGTTTTCAATTGTTTTCTATTTTTCATCCTGTAGATATGGTGTATATCTTAGCTGCACGTATTTCTCTGTGGGTGTAGGTACCCCGCTAACAGATATTCACGGCAACCTTTGGTGGTGGTAACGACATATTGCAGCGTGCCTGTTTCAGAAACAAGCCAGACCAGTGCCAAGACCCGGCAATCATCGAAAGATGGCACGGGAATTGTGGGGTTAGAGCGGGAGCCGGAAGCTTGGAGCATGGGATCTGGGGGAATGCGACGCCAAGAGCGGAGATGGAAACCCGGCGCATAGAATCCGGACTTCTTGGCTCCGGCTTTCAAAAGCTCGACCCGTCGCGGCCTGTTCGGATGCCTAGCCTAGACTTGGGTTGGTTTGATACCGTCTTTTCACGACCTCAATTCCCCTTCAGCCAGTGGCTTTTCAAGGTTGAGCCAGGCCAGGCATAGTCATCCAACCGCCTGATCCGTTGTCCTCCTTGGCTATTCCATTGCTTCCTACTTTCGCAGTCGTGAAGCTTGACCGGTCGGTAGGCTCGTCACAGTTGTAGCTGCCTGTTGAGGTCGCAGACTGGCGTATGAGCTAGTATCATCATATCATTAAAATCGGCTATATAAATTGACAGCCCTGGAGGTGCCTACTCGGTCTGGTTGGTGTCAATGAAAGGGGCTGGCCGGCGGGTTGGTGTGAGACTCCTGCTGTGGCCTCGCGTCGTTGCTTGAGGCGCCTCCCACTCGGTCATGGGGTGCTCCTTGATCGTTGTCGGCATCTCGCGACTGTTGTACAGCAGGAATTGAAAGCCGAGGAAGAAGTCGCACGACGCCTGGAACAGGCCAGAGATCTTGAACGACCACGGGATCGCTGACTTTGCCGTAAAGAACCAGAACAGCTTCATTGTGTCACCGCCGATCCAGGAAGCGAGAACCGAGAGTCGCAATCCCTTGGACGACTTGGATCGCACATTCATCAGGATCTGGGGGATTGGGAGCGTTGCCTCCACACCAAGTCCGATGCATCCAATGGCGTTGGCGTAGGCACCGTAGATTCCGGGCATTTGAGAAAGGAGGAGCTCCAATGTAACAAGACCAGCGGCAAAATACATGATGACATGCCAGTATCTAAGTCCCAGTTAGCTGCAAGCCCTCAACCAAGTAGGAATGGCAAAAAGGGACACCTACCGCTTAGGCGATCGCCACTGCCAGAAGTTGTAGGGGCGTTTGAAGCCAAAAACAGTATTATCATCGCCGCCAAAGGGAAGGCCGGCCTCACCCTTAGGAGGCGTAGGTGGTCGGTGGTCGAGCGCAACCTTGAGGAGTATGACTTGAACGACAATCATGAGCAACGACTGAAGGAGAAGACTCGAATCGTATTGGGCGTGGGGCCAGTAGAAGATTCTGTAATTCGGGAATTGCAGGTCAGCCACATGTCGCGCTGAGGGCGCTCAAGGAGGGGGTTTCGAACCTCAAGAAGGACGCGACGAGCATGATGAGAGGGATGTCGAGAGAGAAGCCCGCGCTTGTCTTGTTCCGGTGCATTGAGATGATCTGGTCGCTATAGGAGAGGATGGGCGACAGGATGATGAAGAACGGCGCCACCCAAGCCGTGATCTCCTGGACCCAGCTCATGAGGTCCTGGCCCATCTTGAATGCTGTTTCCGAGAGTAATGGATGGATGGATCGGGCGCAATGGATGTCGGTATCGACAGCTCGGAAAAGCGGTTACGGGGGGACAACGAGGAGATAGAGGGCGGTGAAAAGGAGAAGTATAAGAGTGACGACGACACCTTCATCCGGAGCGGAAACACTATTTACAATTGGCCAGGCGATCGCCAAGAGGAATGTTCCTGGGATGGGGTGCAAGAATGGCGAGAAAGAATGGATGCGAGAGTCAAAATATCGACGAGGCGTCGGGCGGGCGCAGGGGTTACAAAGGGAGGGAGAGGCCGAGAACGAACACAGCCTAGGGCAAATTGGTCGCCCGTGTTGGTTCTAGAAGAAATTGAACGTGGAGCTTGGGCCACAAGCCCGCCCCCATGGAGGGCTGCTTACAGGGGCGCTGGAGAGCCTCTTACGCCCTCCAATACGTATGTCAATTTTGGCAAGGCAGTAATACAGGTACAAGCCTCGGTCGGCTCAAGCCCCTTTTGAACATGGAAGCCCGTGTATCCGCTCGGTTGGGATTTTTTCTATTCCTGGCCACATACCGAAACCAGATTGGCCAAGGTATCAAAGCCACGGCACCCGGCAAACGCAAGCAATGCCGCGCCTCGCATCTCCATCTCGTATCTGTTGTCGAGGCCCATGCTGAAATGTCGCGTCTTCGGCAACGGCTCTCAGCCACTGTGGTGGGCATAATCAACACAATACCCCCCCGGCCTGTGTGCTCTATCTCCACGTTGCGGAAATTGCAGCGGAGCGGATACGGCGATCAACCACGCACATGCTTTTCACTGCCCATGTTCCTGTATCCGCTTTCGTCCTGGAGCCTTCACAAGCAGGAGCAGTCCATCCTAGGAGCGCAAATCTAGTAGATTAGAACATCATAGAACATCACCTTCCTCTTGGCGGCGGTCGAGGTCTTCTTGTATGGAGGACGTTTGCATGGCTGGACAGAGGTAGACTCGTCGTCGTATATCGGATCGGCTCCGCGCCTCGCAAAGCAGAAGGCATGCACCACATGATGAAATGTCTAGAGGTCGATCGTCTGGAGGTTCTTGATGAGAATATCTTGTTCTATTCTTGTATGTTGATGAGATAGGTGACAGGGAAGACCACGTCGAAGGCTTCGTAGTCAGCGGCGTATTGGGCAAAGCCGATCGATGTCTTTCCAGGTTTAGTTGACATTCCTGGTCGCCATTGCGGGGACTCGGAAATAAAGCTTGGTGGTGAAGCAGAAAGTACGACTTATTTCAAAGTATTGGCTAGCCAGTATAGTCATAGAACTGCTACTAAGTATGGTGTTGATAGATGGAGGTTTAAGTAATATGCGCAGATAACGTCAAGATTTTGTGCTCCTCTACTCCTCGAGCTTATCATCGAGCATCACAGTCCCGCATCACGCAAAGACATCAAGCTTAACACGATCATCATTCCCTGCACACATCAATCATCCCAATGTGCCCTTGTCATGCTCACTTACCACCGGGTTCATACGTATGTGGAGTGAAGCTGCTGTTGACGACCGATTTACGGGTTCATTGGCTGCTGATGAGTTTCCGCAACCGACAACCCTCATCTCCAGTGGGCATAAATGTATGGTAGAAGGGTGGTACTTTGCAATCATCCACTCGTTCAGCAGCATAGAAAATATTGACAGCAATTACAAGTAATGGATAAAAGGGAGATAACTTCCACTCTAACGGCGATGCTAAAAGTTGTTGACCTTGCAAGTATTGCGGCTTATATGAGGGACATCGCCTACCCGAGGACATTCCAAGAGGCTAGGGTTCCGTGCTGCGAAAGTATAAATACAGTGAAATTTGGAAGACACGCAGTGAAAAACTCCATGAAAGAGCATGCTTTGTTCCATGAGGAATAATCTGATTTGTGTGGTAGAATATGCGTATACATTATCCAGCCTGCTATATGGTATCTTAAGTCATTATCTGTATGATCGTACAGTAAAATGTCCTCCAGGTCTAAACCGTGTTAATAGGTTCCTATCGAACCAAAAAAAAAAAAAAGAAAAA
>JADBHU010000381.1:0-18268 GCA_017140155.1 Fusarium devonianum | reverse complement strand
CAGAATATACTTGGCAGCGGAGCAGCTCTGTAGAGACACGACCGGCCGTCAAAGGTGTTGAGATGAGAACATATCCAGCTTCTGTCACAGTCACAGCCGATGATAAGCATGTCCGTCTGATGTTGCACTCTCGAGTGTGAGCTCACGTGTCGCCAAGACGGACTCTTGTAACAATGTGCTGCCTGCCGGCGGAAGACGCATTGTCGGCCTGTTGGGCAGCTATATGGAATGAAACGGCCGATGCTGTCCCAATGAAGCAGCTCCCTATTGCCTCTGTTAAGCTGCCGTGTCGACTCCATCTTTCTTCACGAGTCGGGCCACTCCCGCATCCCGTGGGTCTCATCAGCGAACAAGTCGGGAATGGACTGAGAATAAACTGTGGGTGTAGTGACTCTCCAAAACAAGGCTTACGACCCGATTGAGCGCGGCTAGCTTACGAGCGCGCACCTTTCGAGGGGGCCCAATTGCCGGGGGAGTGCTCAGCCGGTCTTGTCCGTCCTGGCAACCCTTGTCGGGTGATGGAGACACTACGGCGTAGTGGACGCAGGGACTGTCATGCTAGTGGGTACAGCTATGGAGAGCAACTTGTGGATTTTGAGCCGCCAAGCTTCAGCGAGCGGATTCTTTTAGTCATGACAATGTGATTCTGGTCTGGGGCACTGGAGAAAGGGAGACTAAATCAAGGACGTGATGCGGATGCGCCCAGAGAGCGCCATCAAGACATCGGCCGCTGAGCCACTGCCAATAATTACACCACCGCGGCGTCGGCAGCGAGACTCGGCACGTCGAGTCGTTGAATCAGGCTCATGAACCAATGCGGCTTTAACCTCTCGGTGGCGTCGTGCCGGGCGGCTAAGGCCGATCAGAGATTGCCTTGCCCGACCGTGGCCGGCACTCAAATCTGACGTCAACTCGGCGGCGTCACCGATTCAGCTCCGAGGATCCCAGCTCGGCCAAATTTCAGTTTTATTCCCTCAGTTGTATACATAAAAGCAGTGAAACGAACCGTAGTGGAGCCCGAGGTGAGGCATCTCGGTGAGCTGTGCGCTCGCCTCTCCGCGATCCGACTGGCCCGGAATGTCGTGAGCTGTTTACGCTTAAGTCTTGGCGGCTCTGCTCTCCAGGACGGGGATCTCTGACGCCGCGTAAGACTGCCCCGAGCCCGTTTCCACACTGCTACGCGCCTGTGAGAGGCGGAGGAAAATATGGAGACTGATCAGAAGGGTATCCTTCTGGAACGCCGTCTCGTGGGGCTGGTCTTGGAAAGTTGGAGGGAAAAGTGGCAATACATGCTCCGCCCCCGTACTAAGTGAAATTGTCTGAGGATTGGGCGCCTTGACACGAATAACACGGGTCTGGGACTGATGCTGGCCGTCTTTCGCGATAGGTGCAGGGCGGTGCCTTTGCGGATCCTGCACCCCAAGTTCCCCAGTCCCTTCTTCCATGACGTCCAGCTTCCCCAGCGCTACGAGTGTCAGACCATTCGGATAGCGGCCGCTAGACTACTTGCCGTCTCGAGTGCGCCATTTACGGATTGTATCGTGCTCTGATGGGGCAGTTGTCGATATATAAGGATAGCCAAGTCCAGTCAAGCTTCCCTCAACCTCCACACCAATTCACTCCCTCTTCCTCCTCGAGACTGGCTCTCATCGACTCATTCCTTGCTGTACCTGGCACTATCAGCAACCTCCTCATCTTACTCCTTCACTGCAACACTTCACCTTCACCATGGAGTCTCCCAAAGATAACTCCCTCAAGGCCACCGGCCACCTCAACGACTCTAGCTCAGACAGCGACGGCATCAAGCAAGAGGTCAACAACTCTGGAGCCGGCCACGACTTCAAGACCGTCTCGCCTGACTCGGACGACAACACCAACATCTACAGCCAGGGCGGCAAGAACTTTCGCACCCTCAAGCGATGGGACACCATCTTTGTCCTCTTTGCCAACCAGATCGGTCTCGGCATTCTCTCGCTGCCCTCGACACTCAAGACGCTCGGTCTTGTACCCGGCATCATTGCCCTCATCGGCATCGGCATCATCTCCTGGTACACGGCCTATGAGCTGCTGCAGTTCTACCGGGTCCACCCCCAGGTCGTCAACATCGTTGAGATGACGAGATATGTTGGCGGCCCCTGGCTCGAGAGCGTCGCAGGCGTCATGATGATGATCCAGGTCCTGTTCATTGCTGCCTCCGCCATCGTCACCCTCTCCATCGCCCTCAACACCATCAGCGACCATGCTGTGTGCACCGTTGTCTTTATGTTTATCGCGTCCGCCGTCTGCTACGTGTTCTGCTTGCCGCGCACGACAAAGTTTGTCTCAAAGACCGGCATCCCCAACGCCGTGAGCGTCCTTGCTGCTGTGTTCCTCGTCATGATTGGCCTTGGCGTGAGCGGCCCTGCTGGAGTCGACAGCATGAAGAGCTGGTCTCGAGATATCGTCGTCGTCGGCAACCCCAGCTTCCGCGAGGGCCTCAACGCCTGTCTCAAGATCGTCTTTGCCTACGCTGCCAATCTGTCCTTCGTCGGCTACATGGCTGAGATGGTCGACCCCGTCAAGGACTTCAAGTTTTGTCTCGTTGTCCTCGAAGGAGGATCTATCACCATGTATGTCGTCTTTGCCGTCATCCTGTACTGCCTCGGAGCGGAGTTCACCACGTCCCCCATTCTCGGCGCAACCACTCCCGTCCTGTCAAAGGCCGCTTATGGTCTCGCTCTGCCTGCCATCTTTGCCACTGGTCTGGTCTACGGACACATTGGCGCCAAGTACATGTTTGTCAACGCCATGAGGTGGACCAATTCAGTCCACGAGATCACCTCCAACACCGTCAGATCCTGGACCACTTGGGTCCTGGCTGTTTCCAGCTTCTGGGTGGTTGTCTTTATCCTGGCCAACGCTATCCCCGTCTTTGACTCGATCCTCTCCATCACCTCGGCCACCACTGTAAGTTGCATCTTCAAATCGCTTGTTTCGTCAGACTAACATGTTTAGATTTCGTGGTTCACCTATGGTTTCTCTGCAGTCTTCTGGTTCAACATCAACAAGAACTGCCTCTTTAGGGACTGGAAGAAGACTTCCCTTACCGTGGTCAACACCCTTCTCATCATCATGTCTCTTTTCATGAACGCAGCTGGTCTGTGGGCATCTATTACCGAGCTTCTGGATCTCTTTGAATCTGACGACAGCTCCATCGGCGGTGTCTTTTCCTGCGGAAACAACGCCTAGATGTTTGATTGTTTTTGTCTTTTCTTTGTGTATATATAGACTCCGCAAGCCAGCGCAGGATTTAGCTTCAATGAACAATGGTTTCTATCAATTAGGTGAACATGAAAGACAAGACACCTACGTGAAATATGGGTCACAGCGTCATTGCTGCAGTGATTAATCGGGAGTTACAGAATACGAAGCCACGCCATCAGATTGTCTTGGCGAAGAAATCAAGGTTTGATCCGTTTCCTCGTATTCTTTTCCGTCCATGCAGGATAAGATAGCATAAGCAGTACAAGGGTCGGTGGCATAGAGCCCAGATAGTGACGTTGGTATAGTTTGGTGACTCTACCAGATTGCCTTGGGCGATCAATCAACGACAGTAAGTGGGCGATCAACAATACCTCGAACCCCGTGGGCAAATACGGACGTGGAGAAGCACCAATTTCAAGTTTCTTCATCTCCCGTGTCATTGGCCGCAAGTTGTTCTTGGCGGTGGAGATTCGGGGGCGAAACTGCCACCGTGCCAGGTTTTGAAGCTTGGCTCTCCACAGCCAAGTCGGAGAGGCCGAGTCTGCTGTTGCAGCGAAACAACCCTGAGGCGATGAGCTGAGCGGCCTGCTCTATGTCTGTCCACTCACCTTTCCCCAGGCTGTGGAGTTTTGCTGAGACTGAGCAGTGGCTCGCGATGCAATGCAATGCAATGCCAACCAACTACCGGCGTTATGAACTGCGGAGCCGCTGACCTGCCAAGCACTCATCTCCGCAACGCCGGCGTTTTCGATTGAGACCGCATTCCACTTCTTAATTTAGTCTTTTGCTTGATGGTCAGCCCTTGGAGCTGCGCGTGGTGCATGGTTACATGCTTGTCTGCTTCTACGGGGCTTCCTTGATGCGTCTAGAAGCTTAACAAGCTCACACCATGCACTTTCAAGCAGGGGTACGTGGGTCGATAGTGATTATCTTGGAGACAGTCGAGTTTCAAATACATACAGGCCAACGGGTATATGCCAGTCTGCCAAAGTCTAGATGCCCAACAGCGCAAGACAATATCGCATGCAAGGTCCTGACCTATCTAAGCCATCACCAACCTAATTCTCTGCGTAGAACATGAAGTCATATAAATAGTCTTTTCATCGGCCGCCACTAGAGAAAAAACGAGCAGTACACTCCTCTTTGATGCCACAAGTTGCTCCATCTTCGTCTGTATAAATGTTTCCATCTCCGCATGCGCTTTATCGTCAAACAAGTCAACCTGCACCGCCCTCATGAAGTGCAGCCCAGTAGACAACGTCCAGCTCGATCTCTCTTCCTTGCCGAGTTGAACCAGAACGTTTTGAAAGAAGTGGTTGGCCGGGTAGCTTCGTTATTGCTGATTCTACGTCCATTCGTTGTAACGCCTTCAAAAATTCTATTCTAGGCTCATACAGAGCTTTGAATTCTTCCATAGAGCCACGCTCAAGCCACAGGTCCGGCCCAGATAGTAACAGCCACCAGGGTGGGTCGTATGTGAATGGGCTATGGGACGCTATCTGTCGGAGTTTCTATTGACTGTCTTATTGATCGATGGCTTGGGTAGCTTTACTCACTTGGTAGAGAGATCTGGGCAAGAAATGCTCGAATGTCATCCACCTCCTCGGGTACCTTGAGCCAGTGACCTTCCTCCTCCGCCCCCGTGTACTCGTTCCACTGGACTTCAAACCCAATAACTGAAAGAACCTCCGTCGCCTCTCTTCCAAGCTCCACGTCGACGTATGCGTCGTCTGTTCCGTGTCCCATGAACACTGGTGTAGACGGGATGGCCTTGGACTTTGAGTTACTTGCCTGTCGTGGAGGCATCATCATGTCCTCGACGAAAGAGTCAAATGCTTTCTCAGAGCGTGGCTCTCCTCCCTGCAGTAGATGTCGGATATTTTCTGCAAAGGGGAGCCAAGTGCTAGCTCCAACGAATGCTCCGAGACTCTTCAGGTTCGCCTCGTGTCGGCAGAGCAAAGTCCAGAGGGCGATAGCACCGCCTTGGCTGATACCCCCGAGCACCAGACTTTTCGCTTCTCCTTCGAGCAGTCGAATCTCGTCCTCGATGACCTTGCGGATATGGAAGACTGAGTCCCTAATTCCATCGATTTGCAGATCTTGTCTCGCCGTGGTGTCGGTCAGGGAGTGTGCCTCGAACCAAGAGGGCATGTGCTCCTGGAAGGTGGTGCTCCAGAGTTCTTTTGATGACGGGAACACCCATTTCCATCCGGGGAATGCACCTTGAAGGGTATTTCCGTTTGAGAGATTCGATTCAAAGAGTTCTTCCGCAAACTCCTCAGCAGTGCTTCCGCGACCATGGAGCAGGATGATCGTATGGGTATGTTTGGCTTGGGGGTGGACAATGTGGACCTGCCCGAAAGGCCGGTCGCTTGTCTCAGATGAAGCCTGGTCCATGACTGAAAGTACTAGACTTTGTGTTCCGTAAGAGGGATTGTAACAAGAAGCCAGTCTTCTAGTGGTGTGTTGCAAGCACAAAGAATTAATTGGTTTGAAACCGTGGCTCAAGCAGATGAGCATGAAAGCGGGGTCCCAATTTAACCGCGCGGTTAGATTCTAACGTGTTCGAATAGGAAGACATGAGCATGGCATGGGATTGCCTCACGAATTCGCAGCCCGCTTCGCAGAAACTCGCCAATTTTACCGGTGAAAACGACGCATTGCACCCTGAGAGTGTCGTGATGAGTGACACCCGAGTCTCCGCACTACAGCAGCAATTCACTATTATAGAACCCGTTCAGGTCGTATCCATGCTCAAACAGGTCGTTCCACGCAATGTCAATACTCGGCGTGGGATACTCTGGCCCAGGGGGATTCTGGCACTTTACGCCAAACCACGACATGAACTCGGTGTCGGTCTCGGTCTCGGCAGACGACGTGTCAAACACGGCGAGGGTTGCATTTCCCAGTCTCCGGATGACTTGCATGCTTCTCTCGCCGACGCTCTTACCGTTGGAGATCTTGGACAGGAGGCGCGTGCAAGACTCAATGTTGGACTCGACGACCTCCTTTGTCAACTCGTGGCGTAGCGGGGCGCTCGCTCTTATGGAATAAAGCATGGTGACGGCGGCCATGAAGAGCGAATCGAGCGCGACGTAGGTGTATATGATCTTGTTCTTGGCGTAAAGTGCATTGTATGAGCTGATGAGGCTGATGGAAGAGTCCGCGCAGAGGCGGACGGCTTCAGCGCTGCTCACGGGAGATGCATGAGACGGCCGGTAAAGGTTGATGACGGCTTGGTGATACGCAATTTGGAACCAGTCTGGCGTCTGATACATCGAGACGGGCGCAAGATACCGCGGAGCAGACAAGAGCCACGCATTGAGACGCGCATAGTGCTGCTGTCTTATCGATCCAAGATTCGAGCTCTCGATGTTTACGTCGCCCGCAGAGTGGAGATCCTTGTAAATATCGGCATTGATCCGCCGGAGCTCAACGAGGTGACGGAACGCAGACATGTCTTTGACGTCGGGGAGGATATTCGCAATGGCCTGCTCTGCTGGGCCGGCGAGCTTCTCGTCCGACAGCAGGCGAGGCAGCGGCATGGTGATGTCCGCATCCTGTATGCCCAGCGGCCTCCCCAGAGAGATGGAAATGCTCCGATCCATGGTGTACAGACTCCAAAACAGCCGCTTGTACATCTCCGAGTCCAGCAGGGACTTGCCCGCCAGGGTCTCGTAGCGGTGCAGGTCCGTCCCGACCGCCAGGCGCAGGGCGAGGCCGACGGTGTACCACAAGTTGACCGACTGGGGCTCGTTGCTCCCAAAGATGCACAGCAGCAGGAGGCACTGGAGGCAGTCGACGTCTTCGGCTGCGAGAACGGTGTCGAGGTCACGCACGGCAGCCTCGAAGAAGCCGCGGTGAGAGACGGAAGCGCTGGAGCTTGTGCGAGCCTTTTCTGACGCGCCGATTGCAAGCACCATGTTGACTTGGAAGGGGGACAGCTTGCTCCTCGTCTGGCCGCTGGTGAATGGGAGGTAATGCTCTTCCATAAAGGTCGGCCGGTGAAGAACAGGGAACTGCGGCCATCGGCGATCAAAGAAGACGTCGACCAGGCCTGGGCCGTCCTCCTGCAGCGAGAATGGTACCGGCGTCGCAGCTTGTGTGGTGTCGCTGGCAGACAGGCCGCTCCATAGATACCAGGGGCTGCTCCTCAAGCCGACGTCGGGGTTTCCGTGGCTGCTTGGTCCTCGGAACGTGGGGAGTAGCATCCGGCCTGCGTAGAACCTTTCCAAGCTGCCTCCGGAGCGGTCGGACCGATACGAGCCATCGTCCGCGGTGCGAGGAGTTGCCTGTGACTGGCTTGCCGGAGAAGCTACGGTCGCCTCTCTTTGGTAATGGGCCAGCTGCGATCGCAAGTCGCTGATCCGCCCCTTCAGGCTCTCCACCTGGCTCCTGAGATGGTCGCATTCGCAGTCATTGTCCATCCTGACCATGAGCCGGTCAGACGGGACACAGGGCACGGCTGCTGCTGCGCATGATCCACAAACGGGCACTTTTCCGTCGCACTGAGATGTTAGCATGTTGCGTTGAGTGCACAAAAAAAATGCACACCTTCTGCTTCCTCCGACGACATCGTTGGCACGCGGCAGAGATGCGCTTCAGGCCGCGGCGAGGGGAGTGGAATCGGCTGGCGTCCCGATCGGATTGGATGCCATCGAATTCGGCTGTTGCCGATTCGTACACGGGCGGAAGAGCTCCGTCGCGCTCATTCATGCTGCGTAGGCTGAGGATTCGGTTGGTGCGTGAGGCAAAAGTTGAGGTCGCGTAGTATCCACTCATCGGATAAGTCCGGATCAGCGATAAGCAGATGTTCGGTGAAAGGTGAAAGACAGACATTCAGTGACTGTCTGTTCCGAGTTGAAATGATGCACGGGTCATTGCGTATGTGATATGTTTCAATCGTTTATCTTTGTCTCGGACTTTTGAGACGAGGTAGTCTATGATGTCCCTTGGAGGCATCTAACAAGGTACGGGAGGTGCACGGGAATTTCGGAAGTGTTCCGACGGACGCGAACTTATACTGGCCGTAAGGCTTGTCTTTGATCTACAGCCGGCTTCTTGGATTGTTTATGCTCAGCAGTGAATGAGCTCTAAATAATGAGTGACACGATACTTCACAATGGATCAGGACTCTTTTCTCATCCTATGCCCTGTCACGACTCGGCTTTTCGAGTGCGTCTGTCCTTGTGAGGTGTATTGGTAGACCCAATCGCTCTCGGTAACTTGACAGGCTGGGCATGAAGGTACCTGTAAGTGCAAAGGTCACCGAACCCGCTACCTGCATCGACGGTGTATAGCGGGCACTCGCTGGATGTTTGAGTTCGAGGGTTTCAGAGAAGACTGTGAGCTGGTGTTGGACGGGCCCATGATTGCAGGCGTGGGACAGAGATTTCACCGAGGGCGAACGCATAGACTCGACAAGCCCACGTTGGAGCACTAGGTTGCTGACCAGTTTTGATATGATTGAAGAGTAGTACAGTAATACACAAACACCCTCTCGAGCCTACAATTCGTCGTCCTTTCGCCTCAAAAACACAACCGCACCGTTGTCTTCCGTTGTCTCGACCCGGCTGTACACCCCAGCCAGCACGCCTCTCATGACGTTCCACGCAATGTTGA
Source organism: Fusarium devonianum (assembly GCA_017140155.1). Taxonomy (NCBI): domain Eukaryota; kingdom Fungi; phylum Ascomycota; class Sordariomycetes; order Hypocreales; family Nectriaceae; genus Fusarium; species Fusarium devonianum. The sequence goes on along the minus strand of JADBHU010000381.1, from coordinate 9,403 downwards.
CGCCGATGCACATCCGCGCGCCGCTGCCGAAAGCATAAAAGTGTCGTTTCATGGCTTTCGACAACTCTTTGTCCGCCGAGGCCTGCGCGTCCCACCGCTCGGGCATCCATTCGTCAGCCTCGGGATAGACAGACTCTTTTGAGTGCATCGAGACCGGCTGTGCGCTGACGGTCCATCCGGCGGGAATTGAGTAGCCGTGGAACGTGGTGTCCTCTGAGAGCAGGCGTTCCATCGAGAAGGGGATCGGCGGTTGAAGTCTCAGCGTCTCGCGAATTACAGCGTTGAGGAACGTGAGCTTCTTCAATTGCTCTGCCGAAAGGTCGATTGCTCCGCCTGTAGCCAGAAGCTCCGCTCTCAACCTCGTCTGTCTGTGCCTGTTCTCTGGTCTCGAGAGTTGGCCAAAAGTGGCCTGCAGCCCATCAAGGGTGGTGACTATTCCAGCCCAAAAGTGATCCATGCAGTCGCTGAGGATGTAGTCTGTGGACGGCACAGCCGAAGAGGGACCCTTCGCTTCAAAGTCTTTCCACATGCGCCGCATGAGACTCTCCGACTCTTGCGGGTCGACCTCCCCAGCTTGCAGGGACGCAAGAGCTGTCCGTCCGATTCTGTCCGTGTACAGATCATCTGGAAAGCCGCCGGCCAACCGATTGGGCGCAATCCCCCACTGTCGCAGTTTCAGGGTCAGATTCGGCAGCCCTACTATCACAGCGACCGCCCAATCTTTGGTCCTGTCGTCCTGGAACTTGATGTCTGCTTGAAGAGCTTGTCTCTGGTCTGGGCAGCTCAGCAGGTTCGTCGCATTCCTGGCGCCGTAAATGGCCGGACTCATAATGTCGTAGAGTGCGAGTCTGAGCGCAAATTTTAGATCAAACAACGCGTCTTTGGCCGACTCCCTGGCGTAGACGACAAGTCTCTGAGTGACTCGGCGGACCAAGTCGTGAAACTCCTCCGACTCGGCAGCGCGCGCGGAATACAGAGTGCGCAGCGGTCTCCTCCGCTGCTGATGAAGAGCTCCGTCGACGGTGGAAACCAGATTCTCGGCCCCGTAGTTGTGTAGGAATGGGATCGGGTCTGGACGCGCCCGGGGACTGGCGAATGCTCCTCCAACAGCAGAGGACTCATTGACCGACACAATCTTTGGCGCTATCTGCACCACATCGCCGTACGCCTTGTGCAGTCCGGTGATGAACAGCTCGCGGCTACCTCGTAGCTCGTGGTATCGCAGTGGAATCTGCGACAGCTTCGCGAGGCGCGGGCCTGGAAGCTTCGCCATTTCGCTCTGTGGACGCAGGTAAGATGCAGGAATTGAGTCTGGACATGGAGTTGCGATACGATACACGAGTCTGATTCAGCATAAGTGGGTACCCTTCAGTCACTGTGACTGTCGCAGTAATAGCGAGGGCTCTAACTGAAATAAGGTTGGTTGATATGTAGATCTTGACGGACGGTAATAAACCGGTAACTGCAGATCCCTATCGCCAACGTCCTGCTCAAACATGGTCTCGTCGCCGAGGGCAACGATGTCTTCTGCAACAAGTCACCTGCCTAATCAATAGCCTTCGTACGCTCTCAATCTGGGCTGACCCGATCATGGGACAATCCGAGGTAAAAGACAGGATAATGGCAGAGACAGGCAGGGGAATTCTCGATCTGGGTTACCCTATAAGACAAAATGGCAGTGGACGCGGATTTACAAGCAGGCATCTCGTAAACAATAAAGAAGACCTTTTTTTTCTGTAGCATCTCTGAGGATTTCCAGAACTGACTGAGCTTTTCTGTGTCAGTTGGATTTGATGAAGCAAGATGAGGCAGCGCATAGGGTCCAGCGGTACAGCCGACATTGCTTCCTACGTCTTTGTAAGATGCATGACACACATTTGGCATAATATTTAGTAGAGAAAATTGCAGAATTACTTAGAGATAAAAGCGATCGATGGTAGTATTTGCTGCTAGATCTGGTCAAGGCTTTCAGACGTCAAGAGAAATCACCGCCGCTGTTGACTGTCAGAAAGCTGGCAGCAGTGCCAACGACTGAAACCTACGCAACATTAAGAATTCCTACCAAATGCGCAAACTTGATTTCCTTTTTCTTTTCACCATCTCCCTATTTACCTTGAGCGCCTGAACGCAGAATCAGACTTTTTGATTTCAACTCCCACTACGCAAATCCCCGTGTGTATACCCGATGCTACTAGCAGTGGTACTGACTGACTGTTGATGCCAGATCTCACTCACCTACTCACCATGCGCTCATCTCGTGCATCTCGAAGCAGAAGACGGTCGGCGAGCCCCCAGAGCCGCCCGAACAACCAGACTGAGCCTTCTACGCGCCATCGGGAACGGTCCCCTCTCGCTGTTCGCCGTGTATCGGCTGCCGATGCCTGGGTCACCCGACCTAGAGGCCCCGGCCCTAGCGACAACAATCAAAGCGAAGGGTCACGTCTCGCCACCTCCGTTCACCGTGAAGGCGCTACCTCCGGCGATACCAGCCGACCTCCTGGTGGCGCCGGCCCCCGACTCCCCAGACCGAACGACCGCCATGCAAACCCCCGCCCCGACCGTGCTGCGATGAACCAGGGCCAGATTTATACCACAGATGACGACCTGGGGGGCCTGACAATCGTGTCCAGAATGGAGGAACGAGAGTATATCGACTCCGATGGCCTCCAAGTGGCAGTGGATGTTGTCAACACCAGCCCTGGCGGTGGACCGCAGAACCGCATCATGACCTGGAATCTGGCGGGCGTTTTGCTTATCAAGACGAATGTTCCGGGGGATTACATAAGGGTATTTGAGTGGCTACGCAATCGCGGTGCCACCCAGTTCAACTATGTGTTGCAGCCGGTCTTCGACAGCGATGTCCTATCTGCAATCCGTGACAACACGGTACGGCAGGTGGTTACGGATTCCTGGAGCTACCCTAGTTCTGAGTGGTTCCCAAGCACACAGATTGAGAACTTAACTGCCGAGGAGATCGAGCGCACTCGGCGAAGAGAAGAAGGGCCAACCCGCCCTTCCGACTCCCTTGTCATGAGACTCGAGCCAGTTTACGGCGAATGAGGGAGACTACGATGGCAACACTGACATTGGGTTTGGGATCCCTTCATCGATGCGGATGAGATAAGTTGGAGTAATTGCGGAACTGTTCGGCAGACTGGGGGCAGAAGCAGGGAGAGGCAAATAGACACAGGCCCACAGTATGTAGCCACCAGAATCCGATCACAGCGAAAAATGTCACCAGAGATTTGGTAGCTCCATACCAAGTGATATCATCAAAGACCCCGTAATTGCCATCCTATATCTCAAGCTCAAGCTCAAGCAGGGCTTGTACAAAGAAGTTCCAATCCAGCGCAGTCCACCCAATTCTCATCCACGGCATAAACCCAAGTTCATTTTCCATCCCAAAATGGCAGTATTTCATCTCGTTTTCTGGTCCATATTTGTCGCTGGATGCTCGATCCCAGACGCCAGCGCGGCAGAAATGGTCTGGTTGGGAGCGTTCTCTTGCTGCCACTGCGTGACAATCTCACCAGGGATCCAGCTCCAATCCGTGGACAAGACCATCTGGTTGGTGTCGACGGCCAGGTCTTGACAGATTCCGTAAACAGATCTGGGCCTCTCAAGCTCCCGGATGTTTTCCATGTCGACCAGACCAGCCAGGCTGGGTTGCCGCTCGTATGGGATCAACTAGGCTGTGCCACACCGGCAGGTTCTGGTGGAAGACCTCGAGAGGTGTTGCCATGGAACGGATCCATGCACGATTAATCGGTCCGCTGAGGCAGACAGGCGTTTCTCCGCTCCTCTTTGAGCAGGTTGATCTCCGACTCCATCTCGCTCATCCTTGCTTTCATAGCCTCCATCTCTCGCCTGTGGCGATCCTCCATCTCCTTGAATCGGTCATCAAAGCTGTCGGTGGACGTGACGTTGGATTGTGGATCAACTCCACGAGCAGGGTTCGCCAGAGTCGTGCGAACAACACGGTCCTCTCGACAGGATCGCGATGTATGCAACTCTGGGCTCTCTCGGTTGGCCAACGTCAATCCCCTGCGTGGGCCATGGAAGACATTACCCAGGGCGGGCGTGCGGAGAGGAGCAGATGCTATGGCGATGGTCGGACAAACAGCTGGGGCAGAGCTCCCTGCGTCAATCACTCGCTGGCTTCCAGTCTTGAGAAACTGGGCAAGACGGCGGAGCTCATGGATCGCGGCTCTCTCGTAAAAGCTGGGCAGCTGTGCAGCACTCGGCATGTCCTTTGGGCTTCGAGCACCCTTGTAGACCCGATAGGCGTACCCGACAGTGTACTGCGGCGGCTCGTCCTCTTTGCTCTGGTCGTCGAGCGCCGCCGTCAGAGTCTTGAGGTCCCGGGTGGTGACTGGGTAGCTCGGGAGACCCTTGTATGACATCTCGGCGGCCGGAATGTCGCCAAAGTTCATTGTCTGGGCTGCTTTGCCGATGTGCGCGAGGAACGTGGAGAACTCGCTGGGCTCCTCCTGGGCTAGAAATGCCTCGGACCTAGCCTTGACATGCATCTCGTGGATGGGAATGCGCGTCGAGCTTCCCGCTGTCTCGAGAGCTGCTTTGAGGCGAGCCAAGGCGGGACACGAGGGGGCCTTGTCCATCATTGTCCACGGCCGGCGGTCATCCAAGCGGCAGATGACGGCATACTGCAGTGCCAGGCTCAGAAGAAACTGGTCACCGCCCCAGGATTCATGGGTCATGACGGCGGCAAGGGCGTTGGCAAAAGTTTCGCTGTGGATTGCGCGAGGTTCTTGGGCCCGACCCGATAGTATGAACTAATACCTCAGATACTACAGAGGGGATATCACCGCCAAGGGCGAGCAGCGAAAGATTCTCAGAGACACCTTCCACAGAGTGACGGAGTTTCTCGAGATGCCCGCGACGAGCTGCTTCTCATCCGACTGCTCCCACTCCTGCTGCACCTTGTCTTCTTCCGCCTGGCTCCAGCTGGAGTCCAAGGCGGGGACGACGGGGCCGAGGATCTCATCCAGATCATCCTCTGTCACGGCAGGCTTCTCTTCTCGGAGGTAGGCGCGGTATTCGGTAATGTCCAGCTTGTGATTGTCAGCAAAGGAAGTCCAGTGAGATGGCCAAGCTTACCAATTCCCGGTCCGGGCCTGCCGGGGCCTCCGCCGTCAGCCACTCGTCGAAGGCTCTATCCTGAGCGCCAGTGGATGAGTTGATCGTGGGGCGAGGCATGTCGACAGGATTGGCGAAGCGGATGACGTGGGAGATGTCTGGGCGTAGCAGAGTTTTTGTTGGGAGATGAGAGAAGGCGCAGAAGATGAGTGTGGAGTGAAAAAAGATGGTGGTTTGTAGGTGTGGGAGAGAGAAGATGCCAGATGTTTGCTGGTCAGAGTGGTGCGCTGGCCAAAGAGTGAATGCCAGCAACGTGAATCCGATCTTGACAGTGGCAGGCACTGGCGAGTGATCTCGACTCCGTGTGAATGCCAGCAACGGTGAAGCTGATGTTGACACTGACAAGTGCCAGGGCCGTCCCGAGGAGTGGCTCTGCCGTATCGGAAGGCAGAAGTGATGTTGATCTGTCGATCCGTGAGGGCAGTAGAAGTCGCAGCGAGAGTGTTGGTGTCATTGAGCGCCTCTGTAGCATCATCAGATTGGCAGAGTCGGCACTAGACCAGAGTCTCCCAGTTCAGTCACCAGCTGCCGGTGATTTCTGCCGTTCTTGAGGAATGAATGAACATGTCGCAGCTCTGTAATGGCTGCCCTCTCGTAAAACCCCGGAAGCTCAGAGTAGCTGGGCTTGTGTGCCTCTGATACCCTCGGCCCTCAAGCTGGCCAGTTTGGCTTCGTCGTATCGTTCCATGTGCCAAAAAAAAAACGGCATCCATGTGAGCGTGCCGAGCTCCGACATTGCGAGGGGTACAGCTCAAAAAGGGAGAAGACTCCGGAGTGTGTGTGAACTCAACGCAGCATGCAGCAGTTGGCTCAGGCAGAAGGAGGGATATAGTATAGTATACAAGCCTATATTGGCCGCGGTATATAGAGATAGGAGATGATGGAAAGTGCAGATGAGAACGAAGGAACGATGCCAGATATATACCGTGAAAGAGTCTAAAGGAAGATCCTGGAGATTGGTATCATGGGCAGCAAAGCATAGACTTGGGCAGACTCATCATAGCGAGTGTGTATACAATGAGTCAAGCCGATCCTTGCTACACAGCGATTTGCTAGCCCATGTCTGTCGACATCATCCGCCTGGCGGATTCACTTGGATTGCCCTGTGCGAACACTGTCTCCCGTCGTTGTCGCAAGCCAGCGGCTGATTCCATTCAGATTGTCCTGCAGCAGCAAACTTGTCGCACATTCATTTGCTCTTTGTTAAAGCTTGGGTCCATGTTGCTCAAACATCACTTGCACGCCGCCTGCGCCCAGAAGTCGGTACTGCTTGCAATGAGGTGACAAGCCCTGCTCGTAGCTGTGGTATGTTTGTTTGTAGAGTAACTGAAACACCAGATCCTGCGTTCTCCGAAGCAAGCTCCATCACGAAATGCTACGCTTGCATGTCGCAATACATTCTTCATTGTTTGGTTAATCTGCCTTTCCGCAGCTCACCGACACTTCCTTCAAGAAAACACACACATCTAGATCACTGAGCCTGAGGTCGACCAAGTGACCAGCGCTTTTGTCCAGGTCTGTTGACCGGAGATCCTTTTGTACTATGGACCGGCATGTAAGCAAGACGGGAGGAATAATATCATCCAGTACAGCGCGCATTAACCAATGTGAGTAGCGGGACACCTGTAGTCATAGCGCGGTGGCACCTGTAGTTATAGCGCGCTGACCACTGTAGCTACAGCCCGTCGGTACAAGAAACCACCACTCCTGCAGTCGAAATAATCTCTATCAAAGAATTAGCAAAGTTTATAAAGCTTTGCCTAATTAAATATATTATTCATAATAATTACTAAATCGATTGTTATCTCTCTTATGAAATTACCTAAACGCTCTCGGGGGGGGAACTCCGCCAGGATCTCATCGGGTCTTGCCTGTCTATAGTCAGATTCACACGCGATTGTTCCAGCTCCAACGTGGGAACTTTGCCGAATCTCTCCATGCTTTCGACACCGACGACAACTACAAACTTCTTGACAGACACCCTCTACAGTGCTCGGTCGGCTCCGGCGGTCGATTGTCGCATTTGCCTTGTTTGATCCCTTTTGGACAGAAGCGAACTGTCGAGCAAACTCTCGCAGGATACTCTTCGTGAGAACGAACAATCTGTACCAGGGGATACATGTTTTTTCGAGGATATGTTGCCGCAAAAGGTATGCTTCACGCAATAGCCGATAATGTCTCGCCGTGCACTTACAGACCAGATCTAGGAGAGCCCGGTGTATTAGCTGTAAAGCCAGTTCAGGACGAGTTCATACACGGGCTATTTTATTGCTGCTTTGAGGTCTCGTGACCCTACGAACCTTTCGACGAACCTTTGAACCTTTCGACGAACCTTTGAACCTTTCGAACCTTTCGAATACTATGGGCCTGAGTGTTGGTCAGAATGCCACAAAGGGAGCTCTTGTCGGTTCCATCGCCACCAGTGGTCGTTCGGGTAGCCCACGCCCAGCGCGCATAGGAGAGGCTAGTACGGGCTCCAGCAGCCAGAGCCCCGTTAATACAACATCATCTGCAAACGGCGGAGCAGTCTTGTACAGCCAAAACAAGGCAAAGGCCAAGTTGAAGGCCTGGCGGAGTTTCCACGGAACTCTAGTTTAATGCGCGGCGAAATCATAGCAGTCTCTTTCGATATGGGTCGGTTGATTGCAACAGTGGATTTGTTTGGCCTTGGTGACTACACGTATCTGTCTGAATCATGCCATGCTGGGGTGCAGAGTCACTAGATTGTAACAACGGATTGTGGAAGCACCTTGCCTTTGAGAGCAACGAGCAGATTACACAGAGCAACAAACATTTTGCAAATGAAAAAAAGACAGAAAACACCGAGTGGCAATTCATGATAACATTAGTCGATGTAAAACAACAAATAGTGCGTGGAGCATTCAGTCATTGGAAATGTGTCTGATTCAGTCTTGAAATCCCGTTCGTCGTATGAACATTCACCGTTCCCCCCGACCCTTTTCCTTGTCATCAAAAGTATATAGACTACCTTGCTTCTCGTCAAGAACGCCTCTCCTCGTATGACATCTATATACTCCCTGCGTTTTATAATATACCTTTGAGTCTACTGACTCAGGCGCCCTTTGCTCTTGTAAGTCGACCTACCTTTCCTGCACTTCACGAATCAACACCTGCGATGATCACCACTCTCTGACTTTTGGTATCAGTTGCCCTCCCGCTCTTTCGTCACTGCTCGTAAGTCAGCATCACTTGAGCGTCACTGCCCCCCACACGGAGCCTGTAACTAACAGTGACCATCTCAGCTTTCACAATCTGCCGACGAACAGTGAGTGTTTGTACGATCATCGGGATGTTGTAGTTCTTGCAAGCCACATTGCAAAACATCAACAAAACACACACTCACAACACATGATGGAGATTTACAGATACGGAGCAAAGGATCACATTCTGCGATATCTACAGGACAGGCATCGGCACTGGGCTTGTCTTGAGGATGTTGTCCAGTCAGTTCGTGGGAATATCAGCATGGCCAAGGCTCGCTGTCGCTTCTCTCTGCTGCGCGGTGCTTTTACAATGTATGTGATCAACACTCCCTGATTTGGTCTTTTTACCTAACTCATATTGCCAGCATGGTAGATGCCGTCGAGCACATGCACGTATATACTGGCGTCGGAGGGATCAACCGCTTCGTTCAGGGTCTATCATGTTTCCCTCTGTGGATTTGCACCTGCGACAGCGCCGCTGCTCGACCTCATCGATACGCTGATTCTTCGTCTTCACATCCTCAACCCTGCCTTGTTCAACGCACATCGTTCATCACAACTCCAACGGTAAACCACGTTTCTGCACACTGCAAACAGTGGCGCCTCATGACAACAAGCCATCAACTGCCCATTCCCCATCCCAACACGCATACATATATAAAACCTGGCGATAACCGACGGCTTTGAAGTCTCCGACAGGCATACTCGGACTGGGGGAAGCACTGGACGAGAGCCGCGAGGCAAAGGCTCGCTAGGTCAAAGCGACGCGACTCCATTCCACGAAAGCATTTACACATCAACCGCCATGGCCTCCCAGGATATGAAAAGTAGAAACAGTGAATTTGCTTGACTGAAGTGGCTGCCAACGGTTTCGGACAAAATTCTGCCTGGTAGATGCAGGTAAGGATCTCATCCGACCTTGGAAACATCAACAAAGCATACACACTCACAACATCACACACACACACACACACACACACACACCCACTTCCCTCTTTTCTTTCTTTTTTTCTTTTTCTCTT
>JADBHU010000380.1:0-23025 GCA_017140155.1 Fusarium devonianum | reverse complement strand
GTCATATTGGGGGGGTACAGGGGACGAGTCTTATATGGGAATGCCTCCGTAGTGTAGTTACGAGGTTGCGATTTGGGTGGAAGTATAAGTCGGCTGTTGAGTCTAGTTGTTAACTAAGAGTTATGCTGGGCCTGATGCTTTTACTCTTTGCTTTGACTCGGTGGATATCTCATTCTTCAGCTTGCGTGATTGATTGTTGAGGTATCTTTATGCTACCGATTCTGGTTTGCCTTCATTAGTTTTCCGATTCCTAGCATCATACTCGTTCAGCGCTCAGTTTCAAAAACCCATTTTCCCATCATGCCAACTGCACCTCGGGCGCCTAAGAGCCTCCTTCACGCTTAGCGTACTCCTCCTCCATGGCCTCCTCGTAGAGTCGATCAGCCTCCTTCTCCTGTTCAGTCTTTGGCCTCGTCACGCCAGCACCTGTGTTGGCGCCTGCACCGGTAGCACCAACGTTGTTTTGTTGCTGATGCTGCTGCTGCTGCTGCTGCGGGGTCTGGCCACTGCTGGCAGTGGATGTTGAGTCGGTAAAGGCTGGGAGACCCATTGTAACGTTTGAGAAGTAAAGAATGAAAGTATCAGTTTCTTCAATTTCTTGTTGAATGGTAATCAAGACAGGACTGGTTGTGGGAGTTGAGACAAATTGTTACAAGTTAGAGAAGTTGAGCGTCTTATACCTCGTTTGTGGCAATGCCAAGCAGTGTGTTGTGGCGAGTGCTGGTACGTCACCGGGCTAGAGTGTGGCTGAAGCTGTTGTACAGCGGCAGCGTCAGGAGGCAATGGCTCCATCAAATGGCAGCGTTGCCACTGAGCGCAAGTGCAGATCAGTTAAGCCGATGATAGGCATAATAAGCAGGGACTTGAGCCTCCGAGGTACGTTTATTCGGTAATTCGTTACTTATTTAACGTTACTCCGTATGTCGTTCAACGTCTTGTTGTAAAGGTTCAGCGCTGATTGGATGGTACCCAACCTCCGGGCTCTGTCGATCAGGGTCCCTCTGACAGCTTCGGCTCGGAAATTGTGACATCATTCTCTTGAGACTTGCTTGTCCACTGCTATTGAAATGTCCTCTATTGTTATTTGACCTTGAATTTTATTCCGACGATGCCAGACGTCCTATGTGTGCTTCTATTACAATTTAGTGATTTTATGACAGACTCTAGATAAATCAATGCAAGGCCCAAGCGTAACCAAGCTGCACAGGCAGCTTTCCCAAGAATAGTAACATATAAAATAAAGCAAATAAGGGTATTTCCAGCCACCTCGATCTCCGCAATAACCCGCGGGTTTCACGCAAAGCCCCCCTTTTATCAGCACATGATTTGGTGCTCAAGATGGTGTCTAGAACTCCCGGCTCTCGCCAATGTCGCACACGTCAAAGACGCCCAGTTCGGGGATGCCCCTCTTGCGCAGCGCCTCCTTGAGCATCTTGGGGGGCTCCAGCACCTCCTCCATCGTCAGCGCCCACGTGCCCCAATGGATGCCCATGGCGCGCTTGCACTGCGTGTCGCGGAAGATCTCGACAGAGTCGAACGGGTTGGCGTGCATGGCCGAGAAGGCGACCCGCGGGTAGTAGGCGCCGATGGGGATCAGGCCCAGGTCAAACGGGCCCCGGAGGTCGCCGATGTGCTTGAACTGGGGGCACCGCGGGAGGTGCTCGTACTCGGCGCTGTAGTCGTCGGTGCCGGAGGGCAGGGCGGGCACGGCGCGGTAGCCGGTGTCGCCGCCGAACCAGACCGACTTTTCGCCGCTGCGGACGGCCCAGGAGCACCAGAGGGTCGTGTCCTTGTCCCAGAGGGTGCGTGCCGAGGTGTGCTGGCAGGGCAGGCAAGAAATGCGGGCGCTGATGTCGCGGGTGTGGTCGCCCTCCTTGACGGATACCGTGAGGTCGGCTTCCTCCCACCAGTCGAGCTCCGTAACGTGGTTGATGCCCGACTTGCGGAACCAGGTCTCTAGGCCGAGGCCAACAAAGAACTGTGCTTCGGGGTGGTGCTTCTGGACCTCGAGGATCGAGGAGTGGGAGAGGTGATCGTAGTGAGAATGGCTGATTACAACGGCATCGACGATGGGGATGTCCTTGATGTCGCACGGTCGTGGCGTGTATCGCTTGGGGCCTAGAAAGGTGAAGGGAGAGCAGCGGTCTTCGAAGACGGGATCAAAGAGGACGCGCAGGCCCGAGGGATATTCCACGTAGTAGCAGGCATGTCCAAGCCAGGTCGCGCGGATCTTGTCGGAGCCGTTCCGGTCAGGGAGCCATTGGGGCTTGACGACGGGGACAGTGGGAGGAGTGGTATCGGGCTGCTTGAGGTCGCCAGTGAGGGTAGGCCTGGAGCTTCAGTTAGCCTGGAACCTATAGCCTCAACTGTCCATCACAACGGGTCGAATGCTGGAGGCATCCCTGACGTACCATACGATTCTTCGGAACATGGTGCCGAAGCCGGGAGCGCCTGTGTAGGAAGGGTAGGGGTTCTTGAAGCCCACGACCGCACCGCGCTTGACCAGATGGTGTGGGTTTGAGGCGGCATCTTCGGGGATGCTGGATCTGCCGGGGATCTTGGAGACGACGGCAGAGGTCGAGATGGAGGCGTTGATTGAGGCAGCGGCCGTCGCGTCCTTCGCGTCCTGGGAAGCAGAGTCGGTAGAGGTCAGCTTGGCCGAAGCTGCGTTGGCGGCGGAAGCCATGACGGATGAAGCTGCAGAGGAGCCGGTCGCGTAAGAGTGTGTTTGCGTATGGTTGAGCTGAGTCCAGAGTTGACGAGTCGGGGGACGGCAGAGGCGCGGCATATGGTGAACGGGAAGGGCGCTGGGAGGCTCCGGGGCCGGGGAGAGAAAGGACCGGAGGGGGGAGGCGCCGTCCGGGAGATGGAGAAGGAGGGAAGAAGAATGGAAGAAAGAAGAAGAAAAAGACGAGGCCGAAAGCAAAAAGAAGGGAGAAAAAAGAGTTTATTAGACGAGGCAGGATTGGGCAAAGGGGCACTACAGACAAGGTGTTTGCCGGGCTGACTGTCCGCGTGTGTAGTAGCAAGGTATCCGTAGTGAGGTAAGATGATACCTAAGTAGCCGAAGTCAACGATGAGACAACGAGACAAGAGAAGACAGTGACACAGTTCCCACAATTGCAAGTTTACAGAATCAGGATGCCTAAGGTATTCTATCTGATGGATATCCAAAGGGCAGAGATAATTACCAAGTCTACGAAGGAAAAGGGAAAAAAAAAGAAGACGAGCAGTTAGAAAAAGTACTGTACTCATCATCCATCAACCGCAGATATGTAGCTCGATGACTCGTCCATTCTGCGTTAGCCGACTTCCATGAGCCCCGTCGCGCTGACGCCCCCGATACATCCGGGGCGGAGGAGGAGCAGCGCCGGCCAAAAGCGAATGCGAACAACAGAAGATCGCAAGGCATCAACCAACCCGTGGGCTTGTGGCTTCATCCCTGGAGACTAACCAAGTTCCCCTACCTACTACTCACAGCCTTCCAGATCTAACCAGCATCTCTTACCTTCATTTCTCCTGCTTGTGCAAGGTCTTGAGTTGGTTGAGCTGTGGAGCTCCGTTTCCCCGTCGACGAACCATCTAATCTACCTTGAGCAGCTGGACGGAGGATCGATCAATCAACCAATCACCTGCGGATAGCTAAAACCAAGTAGCGAGCCCCAATTCCTTTCACTCGTGTCAATAATCCTCCTACCGTGAACAACACAAGCCCTCGCCCAACTCAGGCGCCACCATCTGCGTCCCGTCTTCCGAAAGCAGCTCCCAAGTTGCCAATCGGCTCCGTACATTAATCCCTGCCATCGCCATGTGGTTGGGCTCCGCTGTGGCGCCTCGCCTAGTTGGCGCCTCGATAGTGCAGCTTGGTCCAAGCCCGTAGGACGAATTGATATCCCATTACGCGTCGTTGGGTTCACAGCACCACAATCCAAGCAGACACACAACCAGCTTTGAACCTGGTTTCTACTCCACAGCTGCCAAAACTATGTGATGAACAATCTCAAGACCCGTGGTATCCTTTCCTCAAAGCCCAAAAACAGCTAGGTATCTAACTAATCACTGTAACGCATCAACATGCCAAACCCACCCACCCTCAGCAACTATCAACAAGAATGAAGCACAAGACAAAGACCAGACAGAGCTGTTATGCAACCAGCCAGCCAGCCAAACGCCAGAATATAAACCAGAAAGTCGCCAGAAACAAAGTCGTCATCGTAAGCGTCTTGGAAAAGACTGGTTAATGCGCGGGCATCTTCTTTCACACGTCCACCGCTCGAGTGTCCTCCCCCATCTCTTCGCTGCCGAGCTCCTTTTCCAGCTCATCCGCCACAAACCCTTCGTAGTCATCCAGGTTCTTCTGCACGTGGATCTTGAACTTGATCACATCGTTGAGCATCCGGTCGATCTCGGTGTGCAGGTCCTCCCGGAGGGCATTGGCACGTAGCACAAGCTGTTCGTACCTATCGGTCCGGTTAGTGCTCAGGATCTCCCGACTTCTTCACTTTCGAATACTAGACTCACTCGATTGTTGTGTTGATTTCGCGCTGCTCCAGGAACTGCACGGACTCTGACAGTCCAGCTCGCATGCGCGACAACTCCTTCTCCATCTTTTCAATCTGTGCGTCCGAAGCTAGCTTCTGTGCCGTAGTGACCTCCTTGGTCTTCTCATACTCTTCCTCGGCTGCTCGTACGCGGTGGTTGAGAGCCTCGACTTCGCTGCGCTTGTCCTCGATGGCCTCCTTGATGCCGTCCAACAGGTCGTGGTCCTTCATCATATCCTCCATCGCTGCGCTTCGTCTGTCCGAGATGTCTTTGCGCAGTGTCAGGAAGCTGGTCCGGATCTTTCCTCGCAGATCCAGGTTCAGAATGTGTCCTGGCTGGTACCCTGTTGTGGAATCAGCCAGCAACCGATCGGCCGAGGATGCCCCTGTCGATCCCTTCAAGTTGGAAGAGGTAAAGTCTGAGTTGTCGTTGACCATGACCTGAAGCTCAAATTCCTTCCCCTTGGCATTGGCTGCCGTTGCGGGAATCAGCGCGATCTGGTACGCCACCGTATTGTATTGGTCCACCATCCGCTCCAGTTCGTCCAGCTTACGGCTCGCCTCCATCTCCTTCTCGGCAACCTTCTTCTTCACCTCCTCTAGGCGCTGGCTTGCCGATTCAATGCCCTTTTGCAGCCGCTCTCGCTCCGCAGTCATGCGGTCAATATCCTGCATGCTGATCCCCTGAGCATCTACTGACTTCTGCAAGCTGCGCCGCTCCTCATCGGCTTCCTGGAGCTCTTCAACCAACTTGTCTAGCTCCTCTTGTAGCACTTGCGACCGGCTCTCATACTTGTCAGATCGTTGCAGAGCCAGCGCGTTGTACTCCTCAAACTTGATCTTGTCCTCTTCCATGATCTTGAAGTGGTTGTCGAGCACAGCTGGGTCGGGGGTGGATTTTTCCAGGTCCTCAATCTCCTTGAGTAGTCGAGCATTCTCGGCCTCGAGCATCTCCAGCTCTGACGTGTACTTTGAGTTTGCTCGGTCAAATGCAGCTGCCATCGACCGGACGTGGGGTGCCAGAACGCGCTCTGCTTCCTCGTCGCCCAAATCCTCATCCATGGCCAGCCAATCTCGATAACCATTGCTGAGGAAATCGAAAATGATGCGATCGCCGCTAACGTCGACTCCGCTGTCCATGCATGCATCGTCGTATCTGCTGTTGGCGTACCCGTCCAGCATCTGGGCCAGCTGCAACATCCAGTGGAGCAGACCAAGGAATGTGCTCCAGTTCTGTCCTCCCACAGCGGCGATTTGGCTCTTGGTGATGCTGCGCTCGAAAGGGTACCTCATCTGCTTCAGGATTGGCGGTACCTCCTGGTCGATGTTTTTCTGGAACTTGTGGCTGGGGTCGATGCGATGGTAGAGCCACTGGAACATGTAGTTGAAGTCCTTCTGCGTTGGTGACTTGATGACGTTTTGCGAGAGAACATGCTTCATCTCCAACTCAAAATTGTTCTGCACCATGTATTCCAGGATTTCTTGTCCAATGCGGGCTTGAAATGACCGATCCTTCAGGGGTCGCGGGTCGCGGGGTACACCGGCAGGCTGAGGAGTAGCCTGGAAGAAGCTCTGGTGACTCGTAGGGGGAGCAGTCGACTGGCGAGGCCGGTAGACGCTGCTGCGTCGGTCGCCATCGGTAGAGGTTCGCTTGGTCGCCCCAGGGGTAAAAGTCGCCTTGGGCTGGAACGAGGAGCGCTTGACGGAAGAGAGGCCGAGATCGGCGAGATTGGTTCCAGAGGACGATCGTTGGAACAAAGGCTGGTTGGGACGCGACATGGCAAGGGATTGCCTAGATCCCGACATGGAGCGGACATGACTGCCTGGATAGTTGGCGCCACTGTTCGAGCCGGATCGCTTCATAGTCGATCCAGGCTGCGGAATGGCACTGTTTGCGCTGAGGTGGCCGAGTGTCTGTACAAAATAGCATTAGATATGATCCAAACCAAGCGCGTCAATCTCAATCTGCCAGTCTGCGCATCAGCTGGCAGAGGAAGCGAAGAACGCCGCACCTCTCTTGGTCTACGAACACTCCACAAGCCGGTGTCTTGGGACATGATCCGATGAAAGGAGCAGCACGCGACTGCGTTGGTATATATGCGCGTGAGCGGAGAGTATGGTGAGTGATACTGTGCGCAGACGGGTTTTTCTTGTAACGTGTTGACGATGGTGGGATGTGAGGGTGCGAAAGAGGCGTCCGCGCAGGGTCAGGGAAAGATTAGCAGGTGTTGTAGATGTGTTGCTCGGCGGGAAAGTAAACAAAGACCCTTTCCCCGGTATGATTGGCCGGCTGAGCCCACATAAGTCTCGAGTGGGGGGTCTCAATTACGCTGGCAAAGTGGAGTTCGAGTTGGAGCACAAACATGAGCACGTGACCGGAATAATGAGAGACAGCCCAGGCGCTGAAGGCCCCACTTCCAACTCTGAGAGAAAGAAGCCGACCTTGAGCGCATCGGCAGCACATGCCTCGGCCCCGATCGGTCACGCATTAGGTTTCCCCGGGTCTGCTCCAAACTCCGCTTGTAAAGTGGAAAGCCTCCGCAAAAGAGCAATTGCGTTTGTCATTTCCCATCACCACTTGGACTTTTTCTCTAAATCGTCACCCCCAGGACTCTTCGCTTTACGGCCCGGATTAACGTGGTGAGAGCCGTCTGACGGCTAAACCGCCAATCATGGCTATTCGCGAAGACCTCGTAGCTTCTGCGGTAGGTGCTTCGCTCGCCCCCAGCCACCCAAGCTCTGGAATTTGGATATTGAACTTGAATGCTAACTCTCAAGTAGACGCAATGTCGGTCTCCTTCCTATCACTGCGGCGATCCTGAGCTTCTTTGCTAACCAAACGTAGTCCTTGCGGACCCGAGCGTCGCATCCTCGTCGGTCGAGAACCGCGTCTCGTTTCTCCGAAGCAAGAACTTGACCCAAGAAGAGATCGATGCTGCCATGTCTCGAACCGGAGGCAATGCGCCTCCTGCGCCCGGCGCACCATACCAGAGCCCTTCCGCCGGCCATGCTCCTCCTCCCCCTCCTCAGCAATACTATCCGCCCTACCCACAACACGCGTGGCAACCGCCGCCACCTCCGCCTAAGAGAGACTGGAGGGATTGGTTCATCATGGCTACTGTAGTTAGCGGAGTGTCCTATGGACTATACGCTCTGGGAAAGGTACGTGATGGGGTTTGAGATTGCTGTTGCGACATGGACTAACTGGTCATCAGCGATATGTATACCCGATGGTGGCACCTCCGACACCGGAGAAACTGGAGCAAGACAAGAAGTCGATCGAGGAACAGTTTGATCGCGCATTTACCCTAGTCGAGCAGCTCGCCAAGGATACAGAGGCTCTCAAGGAAGCCGAAAAGCAACGAACAGAAAAGCTGGATGTCGCGATTGCGGACATCGAGACCGTCATGACGGACTTGAAGGCGGCCAACCGACGACGGGAGGACGACGCGAACCGAATCCGAGACGAAGTTCAGTCACTCAAGGACGCCATCCCCAAAGCGCTTGAGAACCAAAAGTCACTGACCGATGGCCGACTGCGCGAGATCAACACCGAGCTGACCAGCCTCAAGACTCTGGTCTCCCAGCGGGCGAGCAACAGCGCCTCCACGGGTTCAAGCTTTTTGCGAGGTTCCAGCGGTAGCGGTGGCGGAAGCTCGACGACAGCTGCTGCTCCGGCTCCGGCTGCTGCCTCGGCCCCGGCTGCGGCAGCTTCGTCGGCAAAGGCCAACGGCGAGAAGGCCACGGTCGAGTCCAGCACCTCGACTCCCGTCACGGAGGCCCCCAAGCCAACATTCCCTTCCGCACCTATTCTCAACCGATCCTCATCGCCTCTCGCCAACATGTCCGGCAAGAAGTCTATCCCCGCGTGGCAGATGGCCATGTCAAACCAGAACGACACATCATCAACCCAGGTCCAGGCGGATGACAAAAAGGATGCCGGCGGTAGCAGCGCCACCGCGTAAGGAAAATGGCACTTTAGGGCAGGCGGATACGGTCTTGTTTTCCATTTGTATAATAACCTACCTATGCATCTACATTTTTGAACATTGGTGGTCTGGGATGATGGGGGTTCGGAACTGGGAGTGTTATATCGCGGTGTGGTGCTGTAGCGATCAATCCTTCAATGTCAGTCAGGTCTCTACTTTTGATATATTCAACTCAGAGGCGTCTGTTCGTTCATATGAGGTTGATGAGCATGTGAAAGCTTGCTGAAGGCGACAAAAAGTGATATACTGCATGGCGAGACTGTTGCACGGGGGCTTGAAGATGCGCGTGTCCTCCCGTGTAAGCCTTTTAGGCTATTTGGTCAACCTTGCCATTCGGTCTTCAGCCCGTGAAAACGCATGCAACTGCTTAATCGTCCGAGCCCATGGTATTTGAACCTACCGCAAGACTTACTCCTTTAGGCGGGGTCTCGTGGAGCATCGTCACCACTCTCCATGGAGACGAACGACTGTCCATGGTCTGGTCTAACGATGTTCACTCCTTGTACATGCGATAAAAGATAGAGAAGTTAATCCTTACTTTTATTTCGTATCCCGGCTTTGACAGTACTAGATAACCCGACAGCATTGTCGAATGTGCTTGAGCGCTCATAGTCGGCTCTGAAAGAGGTCCAAGAATTGCTAGCCTGCGGCGGTAGCTCCATTTCGACGTCACTGAAGGGGGAATAAAGGTGCCGAGGCCACGCTCTGAAAGCTCATGATTTCCAACCGCATTCTGCAACTCCAGCTGGCGTGTCTTTCTCAGTACAGAAGTGTCTGCCCATTGTAACGGGTGATTATTTCACTCGAGCTTGCTCTTCCCCTTCTCCTCCAAGCAATCAGAGCATGCCGTAACGGAAGCTGAAGCGCCCCCTACACAGCGCATCATCAACTCGCGCACGTGGCGAGGTTTACCGCCGAAGAGATGTCATAGATAAGAGCGACAAACCCTACCCTGGTTCTTAGACACGATTCAGGTCTTGAACGGATATTTTTTGTTGGCTTTTCTCCTGGGAAGAAAGCCTGGATCGTGCTCAGACTTGTGGCAACTCTCTTACACCATTGAAACCATCACTCGCCTTCTTCAGCAGGCCCTCCAACTTCACCTCCTCTCTCACCAACCTCCCTTCCTGTAACCAGAGCATTACATGCTCTGACGAAGGGATTCTTTTACTCCCGTAACATTTTTTCAAGTCTCGCAAGCGTTTAGAAACATGGACGGGATAGACAGGACCTGTTGACATCTGCTACGCCACCATCTTCATATTGTGTATCACTTACTGCATCGCGAGATTCGGCACTCACCACAACTCCAACCACCATCATACCTCTTTATCCCATCTAGCTAGGTGATACCCTCCTTGCAGCATGGGGTCGCAAACCCTCGAAACCATTCGGACAGTTATCCCTCTTCTCCCTCTCGTCGTGCGCCAGTCCCTCCTCCACGTCCTCCGACTGTCCGACACCGCCAAATATCTCGACCTACAGAGCGCGCTCATCATCGCCTGTCTCCGTGCCCTTCTCTCGCCTTCAACCCCACGGAGCGTCTCGTCCACCCAGAAGCTGACCCTCCGCGACGCCGGCATCAAGGGCCATATCTGGGTCAGCAAGTACGCCAGCCCCCGGCCTCCAGAGACGTCCATCCGAGACGCCCTCATCGACACGCTCGAGCGCCTCGCCGACGACGCAGGCCGAGTCGCAGTGCCCGACCTGGTCGATGTCGAGGCCGAGTGGACCGGCTACCGGGGCGGTGTGGCCCGTGGCGCACCGTTGCCTGTCATGTCGGAGCGGGAGCGGTACCACAGCATCACGCTCGAGTGCAAGCGGCCGACGACGGTGCTGTACTTCCACGGCGGTGCTTATTACCTCTGCGATCCTGCGACACATCGTCAGACAACTAAGAAGCTCGCCCAGCTGACGGGCGGCCGCTGTTACTCGGTGCGATATCGCCTCGCGCCGCAGGATCCGTTTCCCGCGGCATTGCTTGATGCGCTTGTGTCCTATTATACTTTGCTATTCCCGCCTCCGGACGCATATCACGATCCTGTGCAACCAGAGCACATTGTATTCGCCGGTGATAGGTAGGTCTCACTCTTGGCGCAAATCCCGTGGCCACGGTTCTCTCGATTCCCGTGAGATACAATTGTACGTCAAGATGCTAACATGTTTACTCTCAGCGCTGGGGGCAATCTTGCACTCGCATTGCTTCAGCTTATCCTTGAACTCCGCCGACAAGACTCGCCGATTATGTGGCACGGCGAGCTGCGCCAGGTCCCTCTCCCAGCTGGCATCGCCGTCAACTCGCCATGGCTAGACGTCACACAAAGCTCTCCAACCTGGGAGACAACCACGCCAACGCCGTACGACTATCTCCCCAAGCCCGAAACCGTGGGCAGAGCCACCATCCCACCCTGCGACGCCTGGCCAGCGAACCCGCCGCGGCGCAACATGTATGTTGCCGACGACCTCGCCGCTCACCCTCTTGCCTCTCTCGTCATGGCCCGCAGCTGGAAGGGTGCGCCGCCAGTCTACATTTGCACAGGCTGGGAGATTCTCGCGTACGAGGATAAGTTCCTCGCGCGCAAGCTCGAGGCCGAGGGCGTGCGGGTCGTGTTTGAGGAGTACGAGGCCATGCCGCACTGCTTCGCGCTGCTGCTGCGTAATAACCCGGCCATGCGACGGTGCTACGAGGGATGGGCGGCATTTATACGCGCCGTCACGGAGAATCCGCATGATATCGACTCCAAGGCGATGATGGTGAGGGCCAAGACGCTGGAGGAGGTGCCGCTACGATTCGGAGAGTTGAGTGATGCTTCAGAAAAGGAGATCCGCGAGAGGGTTCTGCGGAAGACAGGGTCAGAGAAGAAATGGCGAGAGGCACCAGTAGCAAAGCTGTGACGATTTATTCTTGGCGTCACCTGGATTTAGATCGATCAGGGGGAGGTCAATATCGATATACATGATGTAGATGTCGCTTAGCGTTTGGATTCTTATGAAATGCCTAGACACATATATGTAGCTATAGTTCTTTTTCGGCGATTCTTACATTTACAGAGGTTTCTTCCCTAAATCTATCAATAGTGCTCCCTCATTTTCGACCAACGACTTACACCAAGAGTCTACAACAACTCGCCCCATGATATTCAGCAGAATAAGACGCCAATGATTGCGAACCTTCCAGGTGACCGCCGCACAGGTCTGTCTTCTCTACGATCTCTTAACCCGACTGATTATTCTTTGGTTTGCCTTAATTCTGAAGTACAATTAAAGCTCGCCGATCTCGGCTCCATCCTTACAACCCTTCCAATCCGGATCATCAACCCGACACCGGCCGGACCCACCAATTCTCCAATAGCTGATCTCCCAAAAGCTCCAACGACCTCGTCTTCCCAGAAACACCACCCTCACCAAAACATCCTCCAACTGCCAAAAAGGCCACGGCCAGCCATGGAGCGCCATCAAAAGGCCGTCGCCTCCATCGCCGCGGCCGTCCGCGGCTTCTTCGAGCGCCGCGAGCCCTACCGAATCTTCCACGGCTCTACAAACAGCACCCGTCCTCAGCAGACGGGCAAGCCCGTCGTCGACATCAGCGCCCTCCACAACGTCCTCCAGGTCGACCGCGCCGCCCGCACCGCCCTCGTCGAGCCCAATGTGCCCATGGACAAGCTCGCCGAGGCCACGCTCAAGCATGGCCTCGTGCCCCCGGTCGTGATGGAGTTTCCGGGCATCACCGCTGGCGGAGGCTTTGCGGGAACGGCGGGCGAGAGCTCGTCCTTCAAGCACGGCTTCTTCAATGACACGGTCAATTGGGCCGAGATTGTCCTCGGGAATGGCGAGGTCGTCCGTGCCTCGCGCGAGGAGCGAGCTGATCTGTTCCGCGGCGCTGCCGGAGCTGTCGGCTCCCTCGGCGTCACGACCCTCCTCGAGCTTCAGCTTCAGGAAGCCAAGAAGTTTGTCCGGACGACGTACCATCGCACCAGCAGCGTCGCTGAGGCCGTCGCCCGCATCCGCGCCGAGGCCGAGAACCCAGCAAACGACTACGTCGATGGGATCCTCTTCTCCAAGACCCACGGCGTGGTCGTTACCGGCGTCCTGACTGACGAGAAGCCCACCGACACCAAGATCCAGACATTCAGCGGCGCCTGGGACCCGTGGTACTACCTCCACGTTCAAGACCGCACACGCGACGTCGCTTCCGCCGGCGCTACCGTTTCTGCTGAATCCTCGTCTCCCGTCGATTACATCCCCCTTGCCGAGTACCTCTTCCGCTACGACCGCGGCGGCTTCTGGGTTGGCGCCGCAGCCTTCACCTACTTCAAGGGCGTACCCTTCACGCGCTTCTTCCGCTGGTTCCTCGACGATTTCCTCCACACCCGCATGCTCTACCGCGCCCTCCACGGCAGCGGCGAGTCCGCCCGCTTCATCGTCCAGGATCTTGGCCTGCCCTACAAGACCGCCGAGAACTTTGTCGACTACACCGCAGAAAACTTCAACATCTGGCCTCTCTGGCTTTGCCCTCTGAAGCAGACTCCCCCGCCGACCTTCCACCCTCACACGGGTGAGACGGAGACCGCCCCAGACGGCACCGTGTCCACCCCTCCGTCCCTTAATATCGGCCTCTGGGGCTGGGGCCCCGCCGACCCGGATGAGTTCATCGCCAAGAATCGTGCTCTCGAGGATAAGCTCGTCGAGCTGGGCGGCCTGAAGTGGCTGTACGCGCACACCTACTACGACGAGGAGGACTTTTGGGAGCTGTACGACCGACCGTGGTACGAGGCGCTGCGGAAGAAGTATCACGCCGAGACGTTACCGACCGTGTACAACAAGGTCAAGGTTGACGTCGAGGCACGCAAGGAGGAGCGCGCGAAGTGGAAGCGCTCACTCAAGAGCAAGCCGCCTCTGGGTGGCTTGTATGGTATTTGGAAGGGCATCAAGAGCAAGGACTACATGCTACACCGACATGCGGAGTGGAAGTTCAAGGAGAAGAACTAAAGCAGATACCCTAGTGTACGAGAAGAGTGTATAGACAAGCAGCGGGTTCTTGCCCCGTACATGCTAGAGGCCAGTGTTGTACAATAACCAGTGTAGATGCAAGCGGCCAAGAGATGGGAAAAGAAGGAACCGCTGGAGAATAGACTACAAGGCGCAGAAGAATTGGATTTACGTGGTAATAGAAGCCTTGTATTCAAAAGAAAGATTATCGTACCTCTCAGCGCCAAATATTCTTATATATGAGCCTTGACAAGCTTCAGCATCAACTCATCTCAGGAGACTGCATCCCCAGTATTTACACAAGCCTTGGAAATCCATTATCCAGGGCTCAATTAGGGGGAAGTAGCGTCAACCTCCTCTGCGCAGGGCGCAAGTCTATCATCAGCCGCTCTAATTTGCCCTCGAATGCGTCTAATTTTCCTCCCCTTACAGGTCGTCATGTTCATGATATGCTCTCGGTCCCGGGCCGCGACAGCTGTTGGGCCAGGCCGACAAGCAAGAAAAGTCCCGGGTCAAAAATGATGAATGAGAAGCAGAAGGGTCATAAAATCTCATGAGACAAGTCGTCTATGCCTTGACAGCATATTCTCGCTTGAACATATCGTCAACCTTGGTGAGGTAGTAAGTGCCAGGCGCAATGGTAGAGACATCGCCCTTAGGGATGTAGTCCTTCTGGAGGTGAGCCTGTTTTCGAAGGTCGCACATCTATCAAGAATGGTCAGTTTTGGCCTTGAACACCCAAGTCTGGGTTTACTCACCTGGTCGTAGGCTTCAGGAGCCACAGCGCGGCGGGCCTCGAGGCGGGCAGGGATGTCAAGAACCTTGGAGATCTGATCAACGTTTCCGTTGATGCGGAAAGACATGAAGCTGGCAGCCAGGCCGGAGCCGTAGCTGAAGAGGCCAATTCGCTTGCCCTCGAGAGCCTTGTTGTCGACAAGGCTGATCAAGCTGGCCAGACCACCCCAAACACTGCCGCAGTACATGTTACCGCACATGGTAGCAACCTGGATGGCAGGGTTGACGCGCTCCTGGAAGCGCTTCTTGGTGAGAGCCATGAAGGTCTTCTCGACGACCTTGTCGGTCAGAGACTTCTCGTAGTCCATATCGCGCAACTCAGGAGCGACCTCGGCAAACGCAGGAGAGTCGGCGTTGGCGAGGTAGTCGTGGTAGAGGAGACGAGCATACGACTTCTGGACGAGCTTGCAGGTGGGGGCGTGGAAAGCGAGGTAGTCAAAACGGTCGAGGCTGGTCTTGGAGGAGTCGCCATTGGCGACGCCGTTGGTGGACTGCTTAGCCTCGCGCTTGCAGTAGTCGCGATAGGCGGCATCGAGTGCCTTGGTGTAGCAGTTGACGGAGTAGTGGCCATCAACGTAGGGGTACTCGCTGGTAAGGTCGGGCTTGTAAAAGTCGTAGGCGTGCTGCATGTAGGTGCCTCGCAGACCGGGCTCCATAACAATAGGGGCGTTGGGGCCGATCAGGAGGGCGACGGCGCCAGCACCACCAGTGGGACGAGCATTGCCCTTAGCGTAGAGAGCAATGTCACCAGCGACGACAATGGCATCACGGCCGTCCCAGGCGGAGGACTCAACCCAGTTGATGGAGTTGAAGATGGCGTTGGTGCCACCATAGCAGGCGTTAACGGTGTCGACACCCTCGATGTTGGTGTTGTCGCCGAAAAGCTGCATAAGAACGGTCTTGACCGACTTGGACTTGTCAAGAATGGTCTCAGTGCCAACCTCGAGACGACCAATGGAGTTGGGGTCAATGTTGTAGTTCTTTAGGAGGTTGGAGGTGGCGGTGAGGGCGAATGAGTAGATATCTGTAGCGCACAAGAAACAGTCATGTTAGCGATGCCTACTTCCCATCATAAGAGGTAGGAAAACGCGGTCAAGTCATGCATCTCATACGGAAAATATCGCGGTCGTTCAGGGTCGGGGAGGGGGGAACATACCCTCACGGTCATCGCAGAAGCTCATCTTGGTCTGACCAAGACCAATGGTGTACTTTCCGGTGCTAACGCCATCGAACTTCTCGAGCTCGGTCTGGTCGACATACTAGAGCACGAGACCAGGTCTTGGTTAGCTGAGGGCGTCATCGAAACGTCTGAGACGGAGGGGCAGATGCTGGAATGGAGGGGCACACGAGCAGGACCGTCAAGGCTCAACGCAGGGACTTTTTTTTTTTGTTTCAGAGAAGTTTGGTGAGGGGCAATGTCCAACCAGACAACTTCCCATGCTCGCACAAAGATCAAAGATCGGAGCGAGGACTGAGGCGGCAGAGCACAGCGCAGAGGGCATATAGCGACTTACCTGGCTGGGAAAGTAGATCTCAATGGCCTTGATGCCAATATTCTGGGGTCGGGAAGCCATCGTGAAGGAGAGGGTGTAGAGGTTTGTGGTTTTTGTGTGAAAGACGACTCGGTTGGCGGGGAGAAGAGGACAAGGAGAATAGGTAGAAGGGAGGAGGAAGAAGGTGGAGAGAAAGGAGATATAATAGCCCTGGAGCGAGGAGCCAGAAAGAGAGCGGGAAGGGGGGGAGGGGCCGGAGGAAGGCGCGAGATTGCGGGTTTCTTAACTTGAGATTGAGATTGGATATCGAAAACGAAATCTGAACGGAGCCCAGCGGCGGGGGGCAAGCTCGGGAGTTGGAGGGGTGCAAGCAGCGACCTGCGATTGTTGGGCAAATTAGTTAGATCCAAAAGTATCGAGTTTTTCACCGCCCTTTGACGTCTCCCACTGGATGGACGCTGGGCGGTTGAACAATCGGGATTAGATGCGTGTGTGCTATAGAGGCATTTTCGGGGGCAGGGCTGGACTGGCTTGCGTTGAACTGGCTCCCTAGCCAGGAGCTTCTTCCTCGGCCATGGCTGCGATGCCTCTAGGACAAGGACCAACCAAAGCCGTAGAGAAGCAACTGTTCTTCCAGTTGAGCCAATGTGCGTCTGCACAAGTTGATGGGTGCAGCCGGAGACCGTCTTGATGTGTAGTACTTGACGTTGATCTCGTACCACGCGATCCCCAGCAGCACCTCGCGCGAAGCTTTCTCTTGTTCCGCCTCCCACTTCCTCTTTCTGCAGCGTTCGTTACATTCTGCCAGGGGCACGCCGTAACCGGTGCCCGCCGAACCACCAAGCGTGGGTGGGCTTGCCGTTGGGTTCTGTTGTGGTGGGAGTGGGCTTCTGTGCTGTTGGTGGGACTTACACGGGGATAACGAAACTAGTACTGTTGGAGCAACTGGACTCTGTGGCTGCTGGAAGAGACTGGGTGAATGTTGTGGTTTCTAACAGACAATATCCTTTAAGAACTCGTAGGAGCCTTGGGGGCATATATTTGCTAGTATACAGCTCGAGGGAGGCGATTCGAGTCTTTATAGACAACGGGCAAGAGAGTGTTTGCTTGTTTGTGTAAATGTTGAGGCTTGCGCTTCTGCTTGTTTGCTTCAAGGAGTTTTCTGGTAGCCGACCTGCCGACCCATGGAAGCACTGCCTCCAACAGGTAGCCGCCACGCGTACCTCAGGTGGGCAGGGACTTTCTCTTCAGTCTAAGTAGCACTCAGCCACTGAATCGTCAACTACCTGTTCCTCCAGTTGAATTTTCTGGTCCATCGCGGTCATGTTTTCATTATCTGATCCGATGGTGCGTTCTGAGAGGGCAGAATCCGAAACTCCACCCCATCTGGGTTGGCTCCATCTTCATTGACCAGTGGAAAAGTGCCCGGCTTGAAGGCCAGTGCCAGCCTGTGGTCAGGGGACTGCCTTACCTACCCGCTAACGATACCTTACTACGTTAAGCCAAAGGCGAAAGCCGTAGCGTGGAGCCACGGCGACTACAGCGTATCACAGCTCATAATGGCCCACCATTGCAATTGCCTCGTCTTGCATTGTCCACAATGCGTTCCATTATCCAACGACTCCACCGTTTTCTTGTTCGTACGTATTTCATACTTGTTCTTCGAGGAGTCAACCTCACCCTTGTCCTAGCCATGTTCTTCTCGTCACTAACTGCAATGTCTCGTCCTTTGTTGCGATTGCACAATGCAGAGGTAGTCCCGCTTCCTCACAGCGCTTTCCCTTCTTCTTCTTCTTCTTCTTCTTCTTCTTCTTCTTCTCTTCTGTCCATCTGCTGACAGCGAGTTTCACAATGCTTTGGCCTAGCTTGGTATGGCTGGTATGGATATCATTCATATCCCTCTTCTCAAGGATGTGCTCTGTAGACCCAGCTCGTCATGCGCTCAGACAAGTTGTGTGGTTGTGCTGCCGATTCCCCGCAAAGCTCGAGTCTTTTATAAGCACCTATCATCTCTTATTCGGCTTACAGTGCGACGCAAAACTCTCTTTTGAGAGTTGCCAACTCTATCGTATTCGCAACTACATGTCTCAGAATGCATTGTTCTCGTTATTCGCATTCGAGTTCTTACAATGCCCTATGCCCCAGTCCTTCTCGCCACGCTTTTGAAGACTTTCTTGATCTATGTCCCACACGTGGACCGCGTCTCTAGCGCCATGTTCCCGGTTTATCCCTCACCAATGCCGCTTTTCTAGCCTTTGCCTCTTTCTGACTTGTGACGACGTCAACTCGCCAGCCATTATCAATCGCTAAGATCCGTGGACCGCCTCATTCCGTTCTTCGGCGTGGGTCAAGCAAGCTATCTCTAAGTCGGATCAAGTTAGTCTCAGGTCTATCACCTCAGCTGTCCCGAGACTTGAGACACATAGACTCCTTTAGTCCTCGGCTCGGCCCACCAAAGATAATCAACGTGCAGCATGCTGCATTCTAGGCATCACCACCAGACCATCAACCCATCGCTCCATGCTTCGGCCGGGTCGTCGTGAATACGCTGCGTACATAAGCCGCGGTGGTCATAGTTCCAACTACCAAGTTACTACATGTCGAGCGGCGCAGGCAGTAGATGTGCGCTCAGGACCCCTGGTTAGCTGAATATGCAAGGCACTACGTACATCCTTTCGTCCCACTTCTGCGATCCTTCACGCGCCTTGAGCCTTGTGGGTTTGTCTGAGCCGCACTGCTTTCGTAAACCAGCAGAGGTGGGAATTCACGACGGTCTCCCACGCAGGTCCCCTGTCCGCTTCGGCACGGCATTCATTAGCCGCATCCCATAGCAGCTTACATCCAGCCATTCAGTGTCGACTCTGTACGGACGGAGCAACTAATGCGGGCTCCCCTCGCTCTTGGCTTGGCAGCTCCGGTCGACTGCCGAATATCCCTCTGCCGCTCCATTGCAGCCTGTATCAGTGAGTGGCGCGAAGATTACTACATCAGTTCCACTGACCCATGCCACAAAGCGCCAGGCTTATGTATGCCGGCCTACGAAAGAATGGTAGAGATTTGTTACTAGTCACTCCAGCTTGAGATGAGTGTATTGAATTATTTCATAATCGGTCTTACACACGAACCAAGTTCCAGCCAAAGTGGTCAAGGGGTGTCACACATTACGCTTTACCCCGAGGCCATCAGTTGCAGACGGAAAGAAGCCTTTCCAACGACCGGCTGCGGAATATGCTTACGGTACGGTCTGAAATATTGCCTATTTTCATATTATATACTTTTTGTGTCGTTATATGAGCGTTTATGTATTCTCTATAAAGTAAGATCTGGAGTGTCGTACCCAGAATCGGAGCTGCCTTTGATCTTTTTGCCTGTTGCATTTTCGCTCTTGGTATCATCCTTCGCTTTGTCCTTGGCCTCAGACTGAGCCTTCTTCTCTTCGACTTGAGCATCAGTCTTGAGAGCCTCGGACTTGTCATCCTTGTTCTCGTCGTCCTGCTGCGCCTTATGGCCGTTGACCTCAGCTTCCGAGTCAGAGTCAGAATCAGAAGACGAGCCAGATTCGGAACTCTCGCCGTCATTCTTCTGCTTCGCCTTGGCCTTCTTCTTCTTCTTTTGCAACTTGCGGCGTTCCTCCTTGCGGAGCTTCTTGGCTTCGGCTTTGCGAGCCTTCTCTTCGTCTTCGCGTCGCTTCTCTGCATCCTCAATCTCCTTTTGCCTCTTCTCTTGGCGGGTTTCAACCACCCAATCTTCTACAGCAGCGATGGCCGCTTCCGGATTACGCTTGTACTTGAGCAGCAAGCCTTGAATTTCAGCCGGACTGAACTCATGCGCCGGGATCGCGGAGGCGAACTGTTTCGCAAGGGCGTCAACACGTTCAATATTCTCCAAGCGAGCTTTTTCGGCCAATCCCGATTGCTTCTGGGCTGCGTCTAGGTCAACGTCTTCAGATTTGACATCTCCGGAGACTTGACTGACAACTTCTTCGCCCTCATACGGGGCATAGATAGCACGAAAAATGGAGGCCGCCATAACGGCATCGGTGAGACCGAATTTGACAATCATGTCAACGCGACCAGGGCGAATCAGGGCTTTATCTAGCTTCTCAACATGGTTGGTCGTCATGATGAGGACACGGCCTTCCTGGGAGGCCACACCATCGAGAATGTTGAGCAGACCTGACAATGAGAGTCTTCCGGGTACAGTAGCAACTACCGCAGGCTTCCCAGGTGTAACCGGAGCAGGGGAGGGTACTGCATTTTCTTGCGTTGATCCACCCTTTGCATCCTCACGGGTATGCGTCAAACCGGCGGAATCAATGTCCTCGAGCAGGACAACGCATCGGCGAGGAAGCTCGGCAAAGAGCGCAGCAAGGTTCTCCTCATTGGCCATGGCAGAGCTCAAGCTGACCATGTAGATGCGCATGCGGAAGAAACCCGCCAGTGCAAGACTGAGAGAACTCTTGCCGGTTCCAGGCGGGCCATGAAGAAGGTAGCCACGGCGGTAGGGAATTCCTCGGTTTGAGTACCAACGGCGAGTATTGGGGTTCAGGTAGTCGGTCACGTCATCAATCAGGTCGGTCTTGGCCTTCTCGTTGAGGATGACGGTAGACAAAGGTCGGCTGTCACGGGTCATGGAGCGCTGCCAGGTGGGATCGCCACCGTTGGAACCGGAGGCACCACGGTAGATGAGGGTCTTGCTCTCGTCTTTTTTTAGGTACTGCTGACGAGCATCGATGAGCAGCTCCTTGAGAATGCGAGGGTTGCGACCGAAGCAGGAGATGGAAAGCTCCTCGCGCTCGCTCACAGCAAGCATACTGCTCTGCTCCCGGTTCTCAAGACGCTCAAAAAGCAACAGGTGTCCGTTGTACCAGAAGAAGTGGGTGCCAAACGACGGTGTGTACTGAAGAGGCTTCTTGCGCGGTTTAGTGCCGTCAGAATCGTCGCCGTCACCGTCCTCGGCATCCTCCTCGTCTTCTTTGAACCGCCACAGCAACCAGCTTCGAGAGTTGATATTCGTGTTGACAATGAACCGGCGCGATCCTTGGGCAAAGCGCTGAGCCGCAACCCAGGACATGACAATGTTGTAGATCTCATCGTCGGTCCGAATGCGCACGACAGACATGAGGTACTTTTCGATGATTCCCCAAGCATAGTCGCTAATGTAGCTCCAAGCAAATGTGAGTCCGGAAACGACGAGGAGGAGTGGGATGTAGAGGTTGAGGTCGATGCCAAGGTAGGTATGGAGCGCAGAAGAGAAGACAGAGAAGCCTGGGAAGAGAATGTCGAGGATGGCAAACTGGCCAGGGCGAGCGAGGCCTGCCCCGGCGATCTCCTCGCCGAGGTTCGGAGAGTTGACAGCCTCCATGCTGGGCGATCCTGAGAGAAGTTTCGGTAGCAGAAGGGGCGGTACGGTGAATGGGTAGTTGATATCGAACAACACCACTCAACTAGCTTCCTCTAATTATGTAGAAGCTAAGACCTAGGTGGTTTGGGCGGCAAGGGGAATAAGCCTGCCTACAGGAGGACAGAAAGCGACTTAAGGAAAGAAACCTAGAGTCCATGGCGATGTGAGGTTTTATATCAATTCGCTTGGGGTGCATGCACGTTAACCGTTAAATGGGCGTTTTGCCGCCATCGGTCCGCTCAACGCAATCGCGACATTAGCGTCGGCGTGAGGCATCCGTATCCACCTAGCCTTACGGATGGAGGCGATAGTTGTGGCACAGGGTTATGGCCAGGTACGAGGGCTGGCACCTGGTTGGACAGCGCTGGCCACAGAAATACGGGGGTCGTTGACTCACTGGCCGTATTCCGTAGAGGTCTTCTACCCTGGGCCAGTAAAATGTTCCAGACTGCTTAGTTATCTCTTTTACGAAGTTGGTCATCCCCCAAGCCTCCTGTGAAGAGGGCGCTTATCTAGTATGCATCAGGGCCTCGACCTCCAGGCAGTGCTGACGATGCACTGAAGGACTGGGTTTTTACTCGCTAATTAATGAGTCGAGTCTGACTGCACCTGACGGCGGTTGGATGCTGCAGCCTGGACATCGAGGCCGGGCTGCCTTAACGGTCAATGAATCGGCACTAACTAAGTTGAAGTATCAGTTGGGCGTGCATTGGACGAAGATGATTGCATTTCAGCTTTGATGCATCTTACGGCAATTGCAGTTGTGTCTGCGTTGTCATCTCAACTGACGCCATCTCGTCTGACAAGATCCTAAAGATACTCACTTAATTCCTAATTTGAAGCTGTCGCCTGGTCGCCACGAACAAACAAACTGTCGTCATTGCCTTTTTCGCCCATTCCGCCGCATACGCCGCGGACTCACAGCGGCCAAGCCGACTGACGAAGCCACCCTCGGGGAGCAGGTCACAGCAGGACCGCTAAACTACAAAAGACCCGCCGGGAGTTCACTAGTATAATTACCGAAGGGACTCGGTCAGGCACGGTCAGTACACCGGCCTGGCGCAGTAAAACAGCACGAGCAAGCTCCGGGCTGGTTTTTCCATCACTTGATGTCTCTATGCCATTTTGGATGTGGCCTCGTTTGTGAACTGGAAAAGGCAAACGCCAAGGCTGCCAGGATCAATTGTCGACACAGTCACTCGGAGAGCCGACGCCTCTCATGGTCAATAGTTACTTGCAAGAAAATCATGTCTCATAAAGGCCCCTCTAAAGGCTCAGGAGTTCAAACTCGGCCTTACAAAGGGGCGCCTAACCTGGCCTATCTGTTGTTACTGCAAGCGACTGGTTCGCTCATGAAAACAAAAGAAGGATGAAAGAGAGATGTCAGCCAGATTTGCCCAGGTATTTCCCTTAGCACATCCATCACCCAGATCAACCCAAGTACGCCACCCATATCCATATCAATAGCTGTACAACATCCCTGAACGCCAAATCAAAGAAAAGATAGTTACCCTTACCCTTGGAGACCGGGATTCCGAGCCCGCTCGTTAATTCATTATACAAACCCCATCGAGTCATGTTACTCATGTCGTGTCGAGGCCCTCGTCACTCATCTTCATCCGAGCTATAGTAGCTCTCCGACGAACCAGACGAAGAGTAGCTCCCTGGACCCCTGCGGAAAGGGTTTCCTGCCTGGTTCTGCCCAGTCACATTGATAAAAGGTGCGCCGCCTGGCACCGGCCCGTTCATGGGAGGCGGTGGCATCGGAGGAACAGCGTTCATCGGCGGTGGTGGGGGCGGGCCGTAGCCACCTCC